>PNEQ01038473.1:0-57214 GCA_003012365.1 Medauroidea extradentata | reverse complement strand
ATGAGAGTATTCCTGAAAGTAGTGTAGTACCTTGAGTGCCCTGTTTGATCTGCCATTAGTAGCGTGAGTTGCGACTGTGGGTGTGGGGGTAACAAGGATACTTGGCTTTATCAGGCCTGTTGCCGTTGGCGACCCGCTTGAGTGATACGATACATGCCTTGGCTTATTTAGTAATAAATTGTGTCGTGAAACGGGCACAGGTTTCTCTTATAAAGCAGTTGATGTGGTGTTGTTCTGACGTCATACTGCCTATCCGGTTACAAAACAACACTGGCACATCCGACACATTGTAATGGCTGTAGCACGGAAACTGTATGTTTCTGGACATGACTCCGTCATCAAAATATTGTCTACTCAGTCCCTCCTACTAGCCCTTGAAGTTTGTAACATGAATTTCCGAACACCCCATATATGGATTTCTGAAGACTTTATTCAGCACTACAAAAATTGCAAATATTTTCAGTATCTGGCAGTGAGCTATTCTTGGATTAGAACTTTTGTCAACAAACAATTAAAGTGAAAATGCTAGCACACTTGCGTTTGTTGAAAATTGTATGCCATTTGTGATGTTATTGTATTGCGAGTGTTCGTGAGAATATATACACATTCTCGTCATATGGAACACATTAAGTGAAGGGTTTCAAACTCAATTCATTAGCAGAAAATTAAAATGTTTATTTGAGTGTCTTTCAAAACGTGATTCTAAAATTAAGAGTGAGCATCTAAACCTACGAATTTGGTAATATCTATATTTATTTTAAAATTTTAACAAAACTGTATCAAGTTAATGGACCATATTAGGTTAACTACTGATTTTATTAATTGTACAAATTTTAGGAAGTATGCTAATCAAAATAACAGAAAAATCAATATCAAAAAACAGAAAATTATTGGAAACCATAAATTAAAAATTTTATGTTAACAGCACATCGGTACACCAAAAACTTACAACAATATTATTAACGCTACTGATATACGGAAAAGTTACAATGTTATCAATATCATTGATACACAGAAAAATTATATCATTGATAGAAAGAAAATAACAATTAAAAAGTTGAATTTAATATTGATATCACAATTTATGATATTGAACAGCCTTAGTTAGAACTTGGCACTGGGTGGTCCCCAAATGTTAGTGAAGTAACAATAATAATAATAATAATAATAATAATAATAATAATAATAATAATAATAACTATTACTTCATGTTCACGCTCGACTTGTACATAAAAGATAAAGAAAAACTGAAGCATCCCTACTGCACTATCGAGCAAACATGTAGTTGTGAACAAGGTGTTCACACTCTTATACAAGAAGATACCTGTATGTACTCGGCATAATCATTCTTTCCAGCTCTTCCTTAACTTCTGTCATCCCTTCATTTTTCCATTCTATATCCTTTACTTTTTTTAATCTTTTAATCTCCCATTCATAATACAGTGGATCCCCTTCTGTCGTGATACTTTTGCATGGTAAGTACCTATAAGTTTTGCAACGTTTAATTCCGTTCCTTATTCGTTACTTTTCGCATAAGTCTGCATGGCAATTGGTAGTGTTTGTGGATAAAGTTGTTCTTACACTGGCGGGAGGTCAAATGAATAAGCAATCCGTTGTATTTACTGGTGACGTAGGGTTTTGGAACTGAGGCGCCAGAGTAAAGGAATTGCCATTATTGACTATTAAACTTTACTTATGGTATGTATATCCCCATGCATGGAAGAAAAACAAAACTGACACTTTTCCTGATCAATATTCTTATAGCTCAATCAATAAAAGCAATTTTGCACAAACTCATTTAATGTGTGTGCCATCACTTTACACAGGTGTGTATAAATTCAATTATAGATAAAACGAATGCCATGCAAACCGTTTCCGTGTCTGGCATACACGACAAGTCTCTCTACATTCAATAAGAAATTATAAGACTGCCTCTCTGACGTCTTCTGCATTTGGCACCAGCAACAAGAGCCTCTACATTAAATTAGAAATTATGAGAATGCCTCGCCAACGTCTTACGCGTCGAGCACCCGCGACAAGAGTGCCTCTCACTCCTCGCACAGCGACAATGCTTCCCCTTCTCCTCCATGGAGACAACTACCAGCCAATCAGTGACCTCCTGGCACAATGGCTTATCAGCATCTTTTATTTTGTGTTGTTTGTTTCAACAAAGGTGTGGTACTCAGAACCACATTTCTTCCTGAAAGACTGTTATGTGAGAGAGATTCTAAGTATTAAGTAAATTATATACAAATTATGTACCCATGCTATTTCACTTTGATCATATCAATTACTTTTCCTGTTCTCAAAAAGAATACATAGCAAAATTTTAGCATATTGAAGTACATGTCCAAAATTAAGTCTCAATATAATTTTTTTATAAGGTAGTGATCATTCTGATTATTTCAATTTAAACTAGTTGCCCTTTAAGAAAGTCATATTTAAAAATCTATGACAGTTAACAAATAATTTTGTTTTAACTGTATCTAACCAGCCATGGAATCATGGTAGTTTACTGTACGAAAGGCTTTCAATATAAATTTCCACCAAAAGCACATTACTATTAAGGTTTAGCTTTTCTTGTATAAAATGAAGGTAGTGGGGCATTAGAAAATTACCACAACATACTAAGGACCTTTAATCAAAATTGTTTTGAGTTCAAGCCAAGAATCTAATTGGTTCGGAAATGTAAACAGAAACATAAATAATTAATGAATAATTAATGAACACATTCAAACTTTGTTCAAAGGCACAGCATCTTAAATGTTAACTACAAAAACTAAATTTCAATTGTTATGTATATGAAACGTATTCAATATTGCCAATGTGAAAAATTCCAGATGGCTACACTGTGAATCATACTAACACTAGAGAATAAAGTGTATCAAAAATAATTCATTGTTACTAAAACTATTATGTGCACTGATTTTAAGGGTGCGGTCACCTCAATTTTCAACATCTTTTTTTATTTTTATATTTCTACCAGATTTTTTATTTTAGACATAAATTGTGACTAAATCTTCCTCTTAGGAAATTTGTGTACCTCTCATTTTCGTAATGAGTCGTAAACATGAAAATTTGCACTTTACGGTTTTATGCATGCCACTAAAACCAACAAACATACCAAACCGAAAAAATTCACAGTGCAAAACAATGTTGTAGGATATGACTTTTGACACATATATAAAAAAAAAAAAAATTATTTCTGTATAAAATGCTGAATTTTTAAATGAAACTTAAAAAATTGCAATAAATTTTTTTAAATACAAAAATATATAATTTTTGTTTTTATATGCGTCAGGTCATAGCCTACAACATTGTTAGAAACTGTGAATTTTTTTTTGTTTGGTGTGTCAGTTGGTTTTAATGGTGTGCATAAAACCGAAAAGTGCAAATTTTTACGTTTACGACTCATCACGCAAAAACTATGAGAGATACACAAATTTTGTGAGAGGAAGATTTAGTCACAATTTATGTCTAAAATAATAAAAAAATATCTGGTAGAAATATTGAAATAAAAAAAGACGATAACTGAGATGAACCACCCTCTTTAGAAAATAACTTTACAGGCAGTGAGTTCTGAGTTAGTTATTTTAAGTCCTTTATTCCGTTAGTTAGTGCAGTAGTTAATACTAAATTATTTGGCGTGAGCTTGTTACTCGATTACATTCTAATGAAACTAACGTACGTTTACTTCGTAATTACTATGTACTTTAATAAATTCCAAAATAGCATTGCATTAAAGTAATGTTTTGTATTAAATTGAGTTCAGCATATTAAGATTATTTAGGGAAATCAAAACAGCTAAAAGTAAATGAAATAGGTGCTTTTTAATAATGAACAAATGTATTACGCATATGTAAATTTTTTCTTCGTGATTGTTATACTGTGCTAAATACTAGGTTAATTCTTAGTAAAATGTCTATACACCAGATACAAACAAGAAAAAAATTATTTCAAAATCTATACGGAAATAAAATTTGCCCTTGTGGGGAAAAAAATACTTGATCACAAATTTATACAGAACTCGCTGTCTGTCCACGTGCAATACTTAATGTAGAACATCAGGTATAGTGTATTACGCCTTGGTCAACAGTATTCTATAAATTAAAAGCTATAATAATATACAGTACAGCGAACACTGAGATTGTATCTAGTTACGGATTGAAGGAATACAAAAACGTAACTCCGTATATTTCACAGCTCGGTCATGCTTGCTTTTCGGATCGTCTGTCTAGTGATTTTGTGGAAGCTTACGTTTCTATGATATTATGTTAATGGTTTTACTATCACATGTTACATATTATTTTTTTTTGCTCTAAATAATTGTTATTATGAAAATTTGATGTTTTTAAATTATTTTCAGTAATAATCATATAATTTTAATGCCCCAATAATACAGGATGTCATCGGTTCGACCGCCATACTTCATGGAAGTGTTCTTTAGAAAATTACAAACAAAAAACATTGTTTAAATAAATGGGCTACGCAACTGCATCAACTAGTTACAGGGATAAACACGCAGACATCATAGCCAGATAAAATGGAGGAACCCACTTATTGTTGTGAAGATTGGAAAGGTGAAAGACACACACATGCAGTTGACAAGGTGTTCCATTCAACCACAAGCAGATCACAGCTTTGAGAGACTGGCATGATCACTCAGCATTCGTGTTACGAGGTGAGGATTCGCACAATGCCAGGACTGTTTACATGAGTAGAGTACGCAGACATGGTGTTTGTGTATGTATGGGTTTTGTAACTGCAGTGGGCGTCATGAAGCGGTCGAGTATCGTCGGCGGTATCCAGCCTGCCAAGCAGCGCATCATACGTTTGCCAAGGTGTACCAGTGTTGGAGTAGGAGCATGCCCACGATGAACACATGAGCGCTAGTATCACTGACATGATGTGACTATGCTAGAAGAGATCTCTGAAACACCACATGCCAGTGTACGTGACAATACACGGACAACAGGGGTAGCCAGAACTCGGGTATGGCGGATATTGCGTGCAGACGGCCTGTATCCCTACCACCTGTAAAACATACAACACCTGCAGTCTCAGGATCATGCCTCCCGGCTGCCTGGATGCAGGAACACGCGGACACACTGCCTCTCATTTTGTTGACAGACGAGGAAACTTCACGTGTCAGGGAATTACCAACCACGCAATGCGCAGGCGCAATGGGCACATGGCACTCTACATAACATTTCAGTATTCAATTTACAGGAAAGGTTTTCAGCCAATGTGTGGTGTGGTTGGCTCACAGCTAATTGACTCACTACTCACGTCTACAGGGAGTTTCTGAAACATCCTCCCCGTCTTATTGGAAGATTTCCCTTTACAGATTCACCAGCAGATGTGGCTACAGCAGGGAGGGGCTCCTCCACACTTTGGTAGGACTGTCATAGCATACCTAAATACAGCGTTTTCTTCCCGCTAGATTGGACGGGACTGGTCCTACGGCCACCGCGTTCACCAGACCTCTCCCTGTTGGACTTCATGTGGGACTAACTGAAAAGTAGTGGGTACAGCAATCATCGACCAGACACACATGCCCAGTCCACCACCGACGCCGTTGATCTGTTACCCACAGAGTTACCTAACATGAAGTGACAATGTTTTCATGATGCAATGCATCACAGACGGCATACACGTCAACGGTGCTCATTTTGAACAGCTGGTGCAAGCCACTACACATTCTCGTAGTAAAATGTAACTAAGATACTCAGCAATTAGTGAGTTTTCTTTCACATTTGTCCCTGTAACTCATTAATGGAGCAGCATAGCCCATTTCCTTGAAAAAATGGTTTTTGTTTGCAATGTTCTTAAGAGGGGGTGGTACATAATTAAAAGCAAAAGGCATTAATCTATAACTGTAGGTTTCTTGAAGCCAATTTTCGAAAATTTTAGTTTTAGCCAACGTTTTAAACAAAATTGTTTCCAGTGTTACGAACTTCTGAGGCACAATCACTGATGCCGGAACCTCGTGCATTTAACTGCAGCGCAAGAGATCACGCGTAACGAATTACTAATTTTGCATAAATATTTACTCGTAAAGTTGGCAGATACCATTATCTAAGAGTGTCATTGAGTATTTTATCTATATTGGCTTCGAAAAAAGCGTAGAAATCATTTGATGTTTTCAGTGTTTATTTATCTACCATCCATTCTTAAGGCCATTACCTTTAATTTATTTTAAACAATTGCAAATAACTCAAATATTTTTTAAATAAATAATTTTAAAAAATTTTGAGACTGTGTACAGTAATACGATACACAATTTTGCCACAGCATGTTTTAAATTAATGTACCGTTTGCAAGCAATTATTTTGTTTCATTTTGGCTTATTTTGACAGCAAAATATGTAATATTTCAGGGGCAAAATTCTAAAAATCAGTTTGGTGTATTGCAACAGAAAAATTCAGATACAAGCGATGATATATGAATCTTAATACTGTATGAATTAATTTTTGATATATGTATTAATTTACTTAACTTAAATCAATATTTTTGAAACCATTGCAAAACTAAAGAGCGAGGCCTTAAGAGGAGTCCTTCGCGGTGTCAAATTTCAACCTTTGATGCGTGGTAACAGCGTAGCGATAAGAGCCAGTGTCCCACGCTTGACGAGAAGAACATCGCCTCTATTCGCAGCGCACCAAACTGGCGTGTAAGGTTTCCCTTGTAGTCTTTTTACTATGGGACTTTAAGCAGTGACCCCAATATTTTATTTTTGATTAGTATGAAGCAAAGACCAGCGCATGCTTCTCGTTTTGCACTTTACGAATTCAGGTATTATTTTCGGAGTTACGACAGTCTAAAAATCCTGTTTTTAGCCATTTTGAGAGGCCCGAATATCATGTTTCTAACAAGCGTGCTGCATTTTTGAAAAAATAGAAGCATGGTTTCAAGTGTGTGTTCTTTTCGTAGGTAAACATAATATGAATAACTTTAGCGGTTTCGCGTAAAAATGTATGCGCGTGACACGCTGCAACGCCGTCCATGCGCCAGTCGAGGACTCCTTTTAAGAACATGCCCTTGAGGTATGTCGGTTGAACAGCGGGTCTTCTTGTATGTTGATATTTTGAAACTATTGAGCTATATTTTGAAAATGTATCATAATATTCTAATTAAATATTTTGTGAACTCTGTATTGTTAAAAAATGTAATAACTTATTAATGTAATTTTGAATGCTGGAAATTTATTTTTGAACTATTTCAAAACTATTTTCTTGCTATGTAAAATTGTAAAGTATGCTTTAAGAGAGGAAGTGCTTTGGGTGGGCGAGTAAGAATTTCCTGTCCCTATTTGCAGGCACAGAACACTCAGAAACTTCTCTGTGACAACTTGAAAATGATGGTGAATTTATTTTAGGCCCATTTCAATCTTTAAAATTTGGGCTCATCCTAAGTTGAGATGACTTAGCAATGCCACCAGAAGGTTCAGTTAATTATGTAGTATGAACAGACATGCCTGTAAAAGGCTAAGTTACAGACAGAGTAATTATATTTATTAGTAAACCTCAAGCTCAAAGTCGTCGCAGTGAACATTTTTATGTTATCATTTGCTAAAGGCCTAGTATTTTATATACAATTTTCGGCCCCTCACATTACTGTCTTATTATTATTACCTGTGTTTTAAACAGCACTAAGAACTACTGAATGTACTTTTTAAAGAGAATTTGTGGTTGTAAGTATATTTTTCAAGATAAAAGAGTTCCGCACCTTGAAAGTCCTGTCACACATACTGCTTTTGTTCTGTTGTAGCCAGTTGTATAATACACCAAATAAAATAACAATTTTCTACCAAGAAATGCCACACTGATTTAAGTCAACTTAACATGTAGTCTTTTTTACACATAATGATTTCTTTTGTTAACCTAAGTAAGATCACATGAACCAACATAATTTCGAGCTTTATAAAATTTCACTCTCAGTTATTCAGCAGTGTTCTATTATGTTTATTTATTCAGCAAGATCTTAGCAGAAACTCTTTCACTTTATTCAGTAAACTCGTTTACATGTATGTTTAATTTCAATTTTATTATTTTTAATTCACAGTCAGCATCAACTAAATTTATCTGCTGCCCTGTACAGAAGACATCACCAGCAGTACTCACTCATGCAATCATCATCCTAAAGCAAAAACAACTCTTATATGTCGACATGTTTGACAGCTATAGATGATTCTTTGAAAACACATGTCATGTTGTGTAAAACCTAGAATTCACATTTGTAACTTTTTTATAAGTACCTACACCATTGAAGTAAAAACAATTAAGATAGCATGTAGGGTTTGAGATATATCAGTGATTCATTAAAAGAAAACTATTTTAAAATTTATCATGCTTTTCCCCACCCTTAAAAGTCATATTGATACACCCTAAAAAATTTGTAAAACTTACAAGGATTTGTCATGTACTTTTACAAATCTTTATAAAAGTACAAATAAGTTAATTTCTTTGTAAAATCATTCGTTTATAAAGTTACAAAGGTTAAGTTTGTAATAACTGTAAAGGGATTCCTTGTATACAGAGTGTCCAGACACAAACACATAATAAGCACACCACATAAAATGGAAACAAAATAGCTAGCGGCAGAATGTTGTATGTTGATATTGATTGCGTGCTTCAAAATTTAAAGAAATTGCTATCACTGAGATGTACATTGAATGTAATGAACAACAAAAGACCCAAAAACATGCAAGTTAGGTGGTAGGATGTGAAGGGCCTAGTATCAATATGTAGAGATAAGAGTTCGAGTCTAAGCTACTCCACAATATATTTTTTTTTTCAAAATAATTTTATGTAAATTTTACTAATTCGAAAGTTATTTAATAGGGTCTACACAGTTTTGTGACAAAATTGGTATTTTAAATTTAATTATTTTTTATCATTGCAAACAGTGCATGACTGGATTTAGTTTCTTGAACATACTCAATTGCGATATAAATGACTGTCAAAGAAAACTATTGATAATAGAAAAACATAAATAAGCAGAGTATGCTTTAGTCAACAGAATACATACAAAACATAAAATTCCAAAAAAATGGAATCGGGTCAAATAAAACAAGGAACAAACAGATATAGTCTGTATCACGAAAGAATTCCATTTTTTGACAGTTTTGAAGGCTATCGTGTGCACCAATTTCTGCAGGAAATAACTTTTAATTTTGATAAATTGCACAGTGTGAGACCCAGCAAAGTGTGTTTGTGCAAAAGTTACTTGTGGCAGAGGAAAACACTGCTTATTTTATGGAAACAACTAAAAAATAAATGCAAACACAAATGTCTTAAAGTGGAATTCTTATATGAGACAGACTATAATAAATGAAAATAATAATAAAAAAAAAAAAAGAAACAGAAGTTAATATGCGACACAACAATGAGACGAAACAAAAACACAGCAGGTATCAGACACGAACAGAAAAACAACAAATGACATAACGATGAACCAAAACCAAACACAATAGATATCAGACACAAACAGATAAAACAACAAACGACATAACGATGAGATGAAACAAACCACAGTAGTTTTCCAGACAGACTGTATAACGACGTTTCGGGAACTTGAATAGAATGTTCTAGTCATCAGGTAGACACACAGGCTTCAGGAATACGAGTGCGACTAAAGGAATACTTTGTAATTTTACAAATATACGTACTTTTTTTACAAGGAAAGTCATTGTAGTTTAACAAGGAACATCTTTGGCAACAGGGTTTCCAAAGCTTTTCCTTGTAAATGTACAAAAAAATATTTTACAGTGCACCAATCAAGAAATTATTGATGACTATTTATATAAACGTAATTCCTAAGAAAAATTCACATCGCTGTTGAAAACATTAATGCAAAAAAAATAATATATGTACAGGCTACTAGCTGGCCGACTGCGGCTTTGCCCGTGTGAAATTATGCAATGTAAACAGTAACTCTGGATAAAATATGTGATGAAGGCATTTAACAGCTAGCGTACTCAATAACAGTGAACTATAAATTGTCTTAGCTCAGTGTAAAGAGCGCGCGCAATATGCTTGTATGATTTCATAGTACAGTAATTCCTGCGCAAAGTCTTGCACGGGATACGAACCCGTAACCCCACCCCTTCCACACCACAAACTTTATACAATACCTGAGTGAATGCTTAAAGGCAGGCCGTGATAAATCTTTCTTGTGTACAGGCTACAGCCTAAGAAGGTTTTATTTATGAGTAGGTTGGCAAAAAGAAACAACTGTTGAATTATTTCTCCGTGATCATTTTCTTTTTTCGGGAGACTGTAGCATTTTACTGCTTTTCACATTCTTAATTTTCAAATTTCATAAAATCCTGAATTTGATTTGTAGATATTTACATAAACTTCATTCTTATCAAGAAATCATCTCGATATCTCAACGGGTATAAGCGGTACAGATGATTATTTGAAAACACATTTTATTTATTTTTTAACAGCTTTCAAGGATGAATTTCGAAAAATCCTGAAATTGCTTTTTTGATATTTACATAAGATTTATTTTAAAGCAAAAACAATTTCAATATTTCCACTGGCTTTTTTAAGAGCTTTCAAGGATGAATTTTTAAAAATTCTAAAAGTTATTTTTAGATATTTACTTAAGCATCATTTTAAAGTAAAAATCACCTCACTATCTGAAATGGTTTAAGAGAAATCACAGGAAAAAAAAAAAAAGGGCTTTTCACCCCCTTAATTTTTGATTTTCGCAAAATCAGAAAGTTCTTTGGGCAATATTATGAAGTTAAAAAAATTATGATAGCTTTCCCGGTTAATGAAATATCAGGGATTCTTTGAAAACACATTTCACCCCTTTTTACCCCCTTAATTATCAAATTTTGAAAATCCATTCTTAGTGGGTGCCTACGGGGCAAGGGAAAGCTTCCCTCAAAATTTCATGGTTCTAGATCCAGCGGTTTGGGCTATGCGTTGATGAGTGTGTCAGGACACTTTATTTTATATATTAAAATATATAGATAGGAAATTTCGCTAATAGATTTTTGCAGCCCTTTGTTTCAGTGCCTTGCGGGAGCACCTGCATCTCGGCTTTGTGGTTAGTGATTGGATGCGGTAACACCCAGTGTCTTGAGGTTAAACCCATAAATCAAAGACGTGAATTGTGGCAGCTATCCGTGTACTGATTGGCACAGTCAAATGAATAACGACTCTGCACAAAAACACTCTGTCAATAGCCATGAAGTTGAGCTGCAGGTGTGCACGTAAGACACTGAAACAAAGTGGGGCAAAAATCTTTTCACCAAAAATTCCTGTCCCTAAAGAGAGAGTTAGTCAGTAACACATTTAATAGTTTTTAACCCTTTGGGTTGGAATTTGGGAAAATTCTTAACGACAATACAAATGAATTTCTAAAGATCATGTCTCTTCACCATCTTATGGGTACAATAAAATAACATTCAAATCATTTGTTTGACTTTTATATAAGTATGCTATTTAAGTGAAAAATACATTTTAAAATCTTTACGTAACTTAGTATGCAAATGTGGCAGCGGTGGCTGAGGGGTCAGGTCTCTCACCTCCCACCAAGGTGATCCGGGTTCGATTTCTGGCGGGATTGGTCTCCGGATTTTCGCATATAGGCCTTAAGAATCGTGCTGGACAATGCCGCTGGTCTGTGGGTTTTCTCGGGGATCTCCAGTTTCCCCTGTACTTTCATTCTGGTGCTGCTCCATACTCACATCATTTCACCCCCACTAGTACTAAAGACCTCAATGTTGAGCGATGTGCAAAATCTCTCACTCACTAACTTAGTATGCAATTGCATAAGTGTTTCTTTGAACAAAAATCACGACAATAGCCAATCAGATCCAAGATTTATAAAAAAATTCATCAAAAACAATTAATTTATTTTTACCCCCCATTAAGAGCTGAATTAAGAAAAATCACTGCCTAGTGCTCACCTACGTCGTGAGGGAAACCCATACAAAAATTTGCTTTCCTAGGTCCAGCGGCTTGATATGTCAGTCGGTTAACTATTTTTTTTTTCCAGAGAAAATACACTTACAACTGTTGCGAGTTCCTTCAATGACACTATATAGCGGAAATTATTATAAGTATTTTATAACGTGTAATGTGTTTAATGTGTCATTAATTGTCAAATATGACAAGCCTATTGTTTGTTGCAGGTTCGTTGTAGAATAGATTTGATTTATTGTGCTTTATTTTGCAAGGTTTTCCGTGCTTATCTGAGTGTCATTCCGCATATAATATCGTCCCACAATCTTTTAATTTCACATAATAACTAGGCCTAAGTTAAATTGCTAATACATCTTATGTAAAATGACATAAAATTTGAGTTGTGCTGAACTTATTCTGGCTTGTGTTCGTTATGTGGTCAAACAGAGATAATGCTAAAACATGAAATGTTCAAAGTGCAACTTTATGATGGAATCACATAGGTGCAACAGGAAAGCAGCGACATGAAAAAAAAAATCTGCCAAACATCACTGAGGAGATTTCTGTGATGTTAGCTCAGCACAAATGGTGGATGAGATGCAATTTCTGAATAGAAATTGTATCGTTTTTATTCGAGTCAGAGTTTAACTTTGCGCCAAATGTTGGCAAAACTGGTGAGTTGGTAGTAAATTATGTTTATTTTAACAGAGATTTTTGTTGGTTACCATAAGCAAATTATAACCTTTTTCAAGCAAACGTGCAATTGTGCCTATGTTTCCACAAATAGAAATGCTAGTGAGTATTTAAAATATTGTAGGCTAAACATTTGTGGCTGTTGTATTAGAGAATAGTATGTAGTGGCAATGAACTATTTTTTTGTATCTGTTGCGCTCAGCTAAACTAGTGTTTGCAAAATTACAAAAATGTGTTGTGTTGCGTCATTTTTGTCGCACTATTGTCATTCTGGCATTAGGCTATACACAAGTTCAGAGTGCTCACCTTTATATCAGGCAACAGTCAAATAAGCTACAGAAAACAAATTTTTTTCAAATAAATTACATTTATAATTTTCCTGTATGCAAAAGGTACAGAAATTATGTTGTGAACATGTGTAGCCTATGTACTATGAGTGGTAAATATGTAGGCCTACAGTATATGTTTAAATTTGTACAAATGTTACAGTATTTCATTGAGTTTTGGACAATGAATAAATATCCTTTTGATCATGTTTGACCTAAGCGATAACAAATATAAATATCTGTGCAGCTTCTCATTTCGTATGTACATAATAGGTATACCATATTTCAACAACATTTTTTTTCCCACATCATTTTTAAAACATCGTTAGTCTCATCTCAACATGTTTCCCCATACTAAGTAAAGGTGTTCAGGAGGAAACAAAAACATGTGCGATGATAGAGCTGTTCCTACTGGTAGCTTACAAAATATGAGTCACAAAATACAAACTCCCAAACATATTGGAATTTGGAACACACCCTGAAGAACATACTGTACGAACACATTTTAAATAGGCCTATAGCCTACTTAATTTTAGTCATTGTAAATTCAAATCATATATACAGTTGGATAATATTCACTAAATTTGTAGAATTTTCTTTCATGATGTTGATATGCATGGGTAACATGATATAGGCTTACAATAAATGCCCGCTGTAGGCTGTAACATGATTAACAGCTTGAAAAGTATGTGTATGCCTCTCAGTTCACTCATATTGTGAACTGACAGGTTGCGTTCTTGATGGAATAATCACGACTTCACTCAACTGAATTTCACTGGTCACTTGGCTGTGAAGGAAGAACCAAAGATGACATCCCGTGGCTTATGGCCCTCATGCGTTATCGGGAGGGATGATATTTAGCCTATAATTGTATTCTCCAACCATGTTGTTCGCCACCTCCTCAAGTCCTGCTTTCCAAGTGATGATACAGAGGCAAAGGCGGAAGAAAGAACCAGAAAATGTGCATAGACAAGAAAGATGACATCCTGAACGAGCTTCAAGTGGTGACAGTTAGTTGTCAGGGCACAGAGAAACCATAAGATCTACTCGCTGAGAAAGCTGTCTCGCCACTAACAGTGATACACAACTCCCTGCCTTGTATACAATCTAATTGTGGGCAGAGCACATATAAGTGAGCAATTATGGACTTAAAAGGTCTATTTTCTGCGTATTTGGATGAATGACTAAAATTCGTAGGAGTCAATTCGCAATAAGTGGTTGTGCAGAGTAGAGATATGAATAGAAGGAAACTTCAAAGGATGTTGAGGAAAACAGAGCGAGGGAGACAGTCCATACTTGTAAGAACGGTCAGGGAGTGGACTGTTGTATAGGAGTTAAGTGGCGATTAAGTGGGGTAGTTCAAGAAGGGTCTGGAAAGAGCGGTGGAGTCAGTATTCCACAGGTGCTTAATGTCACAATGCAAAAGCCCAATCGCAAGCTTGGACAGTATGTATCGTATATAAAAGTCTCTGCTCCCAGTTCATTTCCTTATGTATACACTACACCCTATATCACTAGTCTACTCAGCCATTTTCGTCCCTTTCCTTATTTCCCCTAATAGCATGTTAATGTCTGTAATAACAGCTGTTAATACCAGTTAAAAAAAAATAAAAATACATAGTTTCAGCTTCTGGGCGCATATAACCTCTAACCTCCCAATTTCCTGCTAACCTTAATTACCTATATGTATTCAAAATTTTGACATACAGATACAAGAATCATGCAACAAAGTACTCACTTGCGATGAGGAAGTTCTACAAATATTATTATTTTCAGCAAACAAATCAACTTGCTATATATAAATATTTAATCCTGGACCGTTTTCAAAACACCAGCGATCTTCTACTGTTGCGTTGCGATTGCGTGTTGTCGCGCAGCGTTCGGCTCGTCAGTCGATGAGTCGACCAGCATCTCGCACGCAGAGCAGAACATAAGTTGGCGGTGTTTGTAATGGACAACAACAAAAGCTCTGATGTAGTTGCCGACTTATTTTATAAATAGACTAGATCCGATTGTATTGCTGCAATTTGGAGGTCGCAGCAAGACACCGACAGTTTCCAGGAATATGAAGAGGAGAAATGTCGAATGTGGCAAGCTGCGGAGGCCCTTAAAACGAAACAAAATCACCGAAGGAATTTACGGAAGGTGAGCTCGGTAGCCATATGTTTATCAAAATGGCTGACTTTTATTATGAAATTAATTAAAATTTGATTTTGAAAGCACACATTGCTGCCTAGGATGTGAAATTGTGTTGCTGACTGGACGAAGTATTGTTTTTCAACCGGCTTCAGTCCCGGGAGAGCTCTGCTTCGTCTCGTCGCGAGTGTTCAGGTGTCTTTGAGATGCCCGCCGTCAGTACCGCCGATTGTAAATAACATGTTCAGGGGATCATTTCCTACCCAGTTCCAGCAACACCGTGTACATCGTCCGAGATATTTACAGTAATTTTGTCAAATAAAAATTATTTAAGATTTTATGCTGATATATTGAATGCAGAGCTCATTATATATAGGTTTTTATGAATTGCAGAAGCAGTAGCAATATTAGTAGCCTACCAGACATGTTCGATCACAAAAAAAAGTATCGTGTTTGATATTTTAATCACATTGTAAAGTAAATATTACTAAATTTATAGTGATCAATGTTAAAATTGAATCAAAATCAATTTTCCCTGTTCTAAGAAAAAATTAGTAATTTACTTTCCTGAATGAAATAGCAATTAAATGGGAAATAATGTCTTAGGTTTTCAATACGTACTTCTTTAAAACCCATGATCAAGGCCATTATATTAGTTTTTACTGAATGAGCAGACTACTAACAACTGTGCTGGAAGCTGCTGGCCTGTAGGTCTAACTGGTGAGTTGAAATTTGACATCTGGGATGGAAGCGATTGGGTGATAATGTTGATACGCAAAAGGTAAAATGTTTCAGCTGTAGCAAATGACGCAAGATGGCAAGCCTTATGAAGTCAAGTTTTAACTTATAGGTGAGGGGGTGGAATTTGCTTTTGGAGAAGTTGGTACTGTTGAAGGAGGCTGGAAAGTTTAGGAGGTTTTGTACGTGATTGAGGAAGAGGTTATTAAGTATCTCGCCACAATAATAATTTCACTTGCAATTGATCAACTGCCTGGTAGCAAGTTATAACCTCTTCCCCAATCACCGCACAGACCTCTTAGCATAGACTGCCTTCCCCATTCTGTTCTGCTCATCTGAACCTTCTTGCTATTATTCCCTCTTAGCCACACAGACTTGAATATTTATTACAGTACAAAAACATGTGAAAAACTAAACACTGAATTTTGTACACTATAGGCGCTTATGAAAACGTAGTAAATATAATCCTACTCGGTAGTATTGGTCGTGTGACTGGATCTACTAAGTTGCAGGATGCTTAACGAGTGGACATAAATCCGAAGAGTATTATCTTGGCGGTCGTTTTAAAAAAGATGTGGGGAAATCCGTTAAAGTTGTCATTTCAGTCGTCGTTCCAACAGACTTATGTTATTAGACCAGGTTAGGGCAGTGTATAATATTCTTTTGTACTGGTACAGTAGGTTACATGTAAATTGTGTTACAATAGTATTCTAATATTGTATACTGTTTATAAATGCTAGAGGGAACCCCAAAAAATTTACATAGCAATATATTGCGTTGTATTAAAAGTTCTCTCACACGTAACTGCTGCACTGTCCATTAATCTAAGAGTTTACTATGTGCATCTAAATTTAAAATGTTAATTTATCTGTTTAGAAGGCCTAGTAACAATTTTGTTAGTTATATAATTTATTTTATACATGAAATATGTTTTCTGGCGACATTTTTTCTTGGTAAACTACTCCAAACTTCTTGGCCAACAAAAATACCAACGGAGTTCAACATAATTTTTTTTCTTCGTGAAAATGCACCCAAAACACCTTGCAGCATATTTTCTTTTATGTACACATGTGGGAGCTTGTGTTTGTGTACATTTTATGTGCACCCTGCTAATCGTCTGCTGGGGGCTATCTACTCTGCTCAGGAGCAGAATAGATTTAAGTGGATCAGGCTGTGAGATCGAGTTGAATATGTAAAGATCTTGAGGGCCGTTATATCTTTTCTAATGTGTTTTTCATAAGTGCCTTATGAGACACATCCGTACGAAGAATCTTAAAAAAAATAAATAAATAAGTAGGCCTAATATTTGATAAATTTATTCAAAACATCATTAAGTAGTTCTACTTACATTTGTGAACTTTACAGCAAAAATAAATGTTGACAAATCAGGGACCTATTAATAAGTTTATCAATAACTTATATTTATTAAATAAATTACTTAATAATTAATGCAATAATTTTCACCTGCCTCCTGCATTGCAATATGCGTTGAATTAATGTGACAGACACTCAAAACAATGACTTAGAAAAATATTACTATAATTAGCTTATCATTAAAAAAAACTACTGAAAACAAATAGTTGAAGACCTTGACAAATGTACCGTAAAATGGGGTGAATGGGAACATAATTGGAAACCAATTTCTGGCTTAGGCTACAATTTTTCCTTAAATAACACTATTTTATGACAAAAATACTATCTGTGAAATGTTTTAACTTGTCTGTATAAAAACACGGTTTATAAATACCGGTAAGAGTTTATACTAAAAACTTTGCTCTGAAATTGTGTTCCTATTCACCTTAGTGTTCCTACTCACCATGTTTTACAGTACCATGGTTATAACCTGTATCAGTTTTTTCATTAGAGATTTTTTTTCTTTTATTATGTCCAATGTTCCTATTGTCAAATTTCATATGTCAGGTAAATGTTGGGAAATTTTTACCTGAGTCAAGGAAAATGTGAATAACTGCTACACTCTAAAAATCATAGTTCACGAGAATACAGTATGATGTAGTTAAGAACTTGTGCAGTTTAAAGTCTTTATTTTTAATTTTATGAGTAGCTGCAATTTATTTTCAGGCATAAATGTTTACCTAGCATACCTTTGTGCTGCTGTAATAAATCAGGAAGTTCTAGTAAACAGTTAAATTTAATGGGTCTGGGTACCCTCATCTGTTGAGAAGTTCCGCTAGTCTGCGCCACGGGTTTCATGCATGTAGCAAGCTGTCGCATGTGTCTTCTATCTCACTTCCGTATTTATGCTCTCGCTCCAGTATGAGATGATTTCCCAAAGTGCTATAAGATCTTTAACACAAGACTGACGTGTAGCCGCTACCTTGTAAGAACTGCCGCTTTGCTAGATGAAAATCCCTCAACCGGTTCTAGGAAGACTACATACCGCTTGGTGACAGCATCAAAGCTGTGTACAGGTTTGCTGTGCGTTTCCTTTTGATAATTTGAAACGAGCTAGTAATGTGTCTTTAGTTGCAATGTTTGATTTTTACTACGGACTGTCATTTATTTTTAAACATTTTTACAAGCCATGAAACTTGTTATCAAAACCAAAGAAAAATACTTTTGAAAAGTTTTATTTAACAAGTAGGAAGAAATACAAATTTCAAACTTACATTTTTTTCTACATGAAGCCAAGTTCTGTTCATATTGTGTTAATAGAGATTATTTAAAAATGTATAAAACTGTTACTATTCTGCAGAAAGACAAAATAATATGAACAGTAAGCCTTCTTTATTATCAGGCTAAGTTAGTGCTACATAGCCAGTCTAAAAAAATACAGCACATAAAAAGTTAAAAAAACGCTTGTTGAGTGACCCCAGGAATGTATACGCAGAGAAACTGGACATCTTATTATCGCCCAGGCCTTAGAAACAAGCTAAATTTATATTGTAATACAGATACACACAGTATGTGTACAAAGTTATGTAATAAAAATTTTGAAATTTTAATTTAAAAATTGACACTACATGTGCAAGGAACTGAACAAGCAAAACATAGTTTTTTGGTAATATTGAATTTTGGTATTTATTTTAATGTTTTTTGTGAAATGCTAATATACAGGATGTTTGGGAATGAATGGTCGTAAATCTAATGGGTGGTTGGCAACGTAGAAAGAAACATTATTTGTTGGGAACATTTGTCCGAAAATAAGTATCCTGCAAGGGTACTGGGACTAACACACGTGCACAAATTTGAATAGTGTGCACTCTGTGGCATTAGTCCAGTACCTGTGAAGGTGCATCATTGCACTGCAGTCAAGTATCAAATGTTGATGAAGGAAGGAGGGAGGTTCTCACACACACACACACACACATGTGCCTACACACAGAAACAACCTACGGGCCGCTGTACAGCACAGTTGATGTTTGCTTGTAGTTTGTTGATGTGTTTTGTATGATTAGTGCAGTGTTGACAGTTGAATGCCCACAGTATTGTGGTATAGGATGTTGCGAACATTAACAGTATGCCACAGTGGACATTCTCAGGCATGACTGATATGTAAAAAGAAATGCAGCAGAAGCAGTCCACATTTACCAAGAGCGCTATCCTAACATATGTGTATCAGATAGAAGGATGCTCATACGTATTGACCAGAGGCTGTGTGAGACTGGGAGTCTGATTACACAAATGGTTGACGTGGGTCCCGGGCGAACTGTGATGATGCCACATTTTGGGCCAAATTCAGATACTTTTTCAATTGCTATCTACTCACTGAATGGCTGTTCTATGAAAACTACTCAGCAGAGACGTCTTTTGGTGGTTGGTTGACTGTTAAATTAAAACTGTTCACCAGAGACGTCTTTCGGTGGTTGGTTGACCGCTGAGTACGGCATTTGATGAAGTTGTAAGTGATTGCGCTCTGGAGCTCATTCAAAAGCCTATTCAGTTTAAAGTAGAGTAAGTGATTGCGCTCTGGAGCTCATTCAAAAGCCTATTCAGTTTAAAGTAGACAGCACAGCTTATGATATTTATACATTATTATTAATTTAAAAAGTTTTCACTGTACGTATTTGCAAAGTTCATAAAATATTCTTGCCACTTGGTGGAACCGTAGTTTTAACATTCTGTAAAATTGTTTTGAAATAAATTTACATGTGTTAAAAATTGTTTCACCCATTAAGGTTTACATACGCACCATGTGTTATTGTGTTATAGCAATGGTAGGTAGATGATTTGGAGGTTATAGATAATGCAGGAGAGATTTTTTATGTTCTTTGAAGATTTGGAAAATGAAATTCCAGTTCCAAAAATATGTTTCCAAATTGCTGTAGACCCATTTCATTTGCATTGGGATGGAGAATTCAAAGTAGGCCTATGTGTCGTTAGCTCTGCTTCCCCAAAAAAACTTGGAAAATACCAGCACAGCATAGACACAAAATAATGCATGGTAATTATCATACACAAATTACGAAGAAACACGAGACAAACTACAATTTTTGAAGCACGAGAAGTGAGAGGCTGTCAGACAAACGGGAGTTGACGGCCCTTTCGAAGGACGATTCTGGATTCGGCCCTTTGAGGAGTCATGTCATGGAGCATGTGGCCGAACACTAAAGCGCGCCTAAAATGTAAAACAAGTACAGACTCCCACGTGTGTACAGTGATTTTCAGAGTAAATGAGCAGCTGAAAAAGTTAGTCTACTTCGGTTATGATCGGCTGCTAAACAAATGTAATGCCTATGTACCTAGGCAAACATGCAGCCATGCCGGGCATTTGTCTCCAACAGTGGTAAATTCTGCACCCACGAAATACAGTCAATCTTTTATTTGCTGTTCATTCTATTCATAAAACTGTGCCACCATAGCGAGATAGTTTGATTGGATATGCTGCAAATAGCTTCGTGACTACACTGCCGTCCAAATGAGACAAAGAATTACATATAGGCCTATCACTCTGGCAAGTTGTCATTAATTTACGGGAATGTAAGAAACTTGCATTAATCTTCTATAATAAGACAAGTAGTGTAATTATTTTTATTGATATTTATATAGTTTTCATTGCCTCTTGAACAGCCAAATGAAATTATTAGAGGAATGCCATAGCATTTGTCAATAAATCATACCAGCATTTTTCTGAAGTGATCTCGGGACACCAGAGAAAACCAGACTGACCTCCGCGGTGCAGTGGAGTGGCGTGCCGGCTTGCGGTGCGAGAGGTTTGGGTTTCAAGTCCCGGGTGACGCATGGGTGTTATTTAGTTTTGGTGGAATATAAAAATATGTGTAACTGTCTCTATGAACCACATTGTCAGCGTGATGTAAACTCTAGCAAAATAAAATGAAATAAATTGAAAACAGAAATAAAGATGGCCAGACTTAGGATCGAACCCAATTCCTCCCAAATGAGAGTTCAAACCATTATAGCTGCGCCAACTTTCTATAACATGCAATTATAGTGCACAGACTTGTAATTTAATGGGCGATACGTACTGATAAATATACAATTAAACATTGCCAACCAGTTATTTTGTCTTTATGCACTGAGCTCAAGGTTGTCACAGAGTGAGGTGGCACAACACTAACTTATTGAACTTGAATTGGGGAGGATCCGTCTTCGATCCCAGTCAAGGCATCCTGACATAGGGTTTTCCCATTGTTTCTCTTCTCACTCCAAATGCTGGGATTATTTTTTCAACAATAGTCTCCCATAGTCCCTGTCACGCAAGTTGTGTTGTCTCGCAATTTCTGTGTGATTTTCTTACATAGATTTTCATCCAAGGCTGGTCTCGTCTCAGAAAAATACCGAATGGACAAATAACAATGTGTATTAATACCAAGTTTCACACTTGATTGACATAGGGTCATTCCATGTGAAATCAGCAAATGGAAACTACCGATCGAGATACTTTGCGTAATGATTGACCTTAAGGCTATATTCAATTCGTAGCTCTATTACGACATTTCGGAACAGAAGCGCTTTCCTATGTTTATAACGTCACTGTTACTCCTTTCAAGGTCACACATTCTTTGATGCATGTTTTATAAGAGAGCAGAGAAATCTAATGTAATATTGCCTGCAGAGCCAAACAAGTGAACCTACGTTCAAGGATATTGTGCAGCGTGCAACCATAAAAGCTGAAAGGGTGTTGAGCCGATTGTTTACTTTAGTGGAAAATGTTGTATCAAATTCATATATTAGTTTTAATATTAATTTCGGTTATGTCCAGTTAGGCTTTATTTAAGATATATCAGCCTGAATAGAGATGTATTGCGCCACATTAAAGAGATTCAAAACTAAGTTTTCAATATTTTGTGTCCTGACGATAGTGACTTACAACATTCATTATAAATTCAGTTTTGTAAGAGTCTATTAGACCTACGTTTCACAGGTAGCTCAAAAAATGTAGAAACCAAGTTGTTTGCTTTGTGACATAGTTTTAGTCCCTGCATGTCAGAGTGTACTTCGGATCTACTGCTTACGTAAGGGCCAGAAATGTTCTGCTTTGTGCACCATTTGACTATTTTATGCTTAACCAGGTCATTGAATTACAAGTCAGAAATATCTACACATATGTGCGAGTCACATTATTACCCAAGGTAATCTGTGTATTGGTATTCTCAAACACTCTACAGGATGCAGTTACACGTGCTTACAAACTGACTGTCTCGAATGTGTTCTCACAGAACTTGTTTCATCCGTAGTAACTTTCAGCTTTGTTAATTTCGGACGTCATATCTTCGTGACTGTGCTATTTTTGGGTTCTCAGCTGTGTTCTTATTGCTCGTTATATTCACTCGCAAAACGATGGGGAAAAGGCAGCAGGAAAGTCGTGTGAAGTTAAGCAAGAGGAAACGGACGTCACAGAGAGATACATAAATATGATACTATTGATATTTATAGATATTATTTCTTAATATCATCAATATTTAAAAATATTATCATGCTGGTCCAAATATATATATTTATGATAGCAATTTGTTTGTATTCTAATTTGTTACTTTTATTTTGGATAAAATAGTTACTGTGCTACTACACAGGGCTAGAAACACAGAAGATGACACTTTTCAGTGTATTTTACAACATGTAATTTTTTATTATTTTTACTTTAAATGGGCTTACAAATATGTACCAGTATTTTATAGTGCATACACAAGGATATAATGTTTCTTGATTTTTCCACTTACATTGATAAAAATTGTAAGGAAATACTTAACGATGTATTGATGTAATTATATGATAATTTGCTATGCTAGAACTGTATTCTAATTACACACAAAATACTGAAAAAATAATAAAATAAACGTGGTACTGTTGATATGTCTATACAACTTCATGCCGGACCTCAACTAGCATTTCAGTAGGGAACAAAAGCACAATCGGATGATCATAATCGCTCAAAATGATAACAAAATTTTACTTCCGCAGACATGCTTCTAGTAAACATTCACATTTACAATTGAAATTTAAACCAAATTTATAAAGTGGCTCAATTTAATTAAATAGTAATTATGTGCAATGATTAAGTTTGCAGGATTAATTTTTGAATTTACTTTATGCCTCTATCCCACTTCTGACACCAGTGTTACAAGTTTGCGACATAAACATTATTTGTGGGCAATTCCCATGATTTCTTTTGGGATAGAGGTCTTATAATTAGAAATAAAAGAATTAAATTAAATACTGGATTTAATAGCTCACAAAGCTACGAAATACACAAAACAGTAATCAACTATAACTCTCACAACACAATTAGTTATGCACACAATTACTACAGTGTCACAGACACGTTAACTAACTTTGACAATTAAAGCACAATAAAGTCTACCATCAATTAATTAAACAGTACAAATCACCATAAAATGCAGTCATATATCCAATGAACAGTATTTCAGGTAGTGACAGTGTACAACCTTAATAGTCCGCCGTGGTGATGAATCGTCGTGTGCTGCGCAGCACTCCGAGTGCACCGCTGTCTTCACTCTTGAGGTCTTCGGTTCGACTCCCGTCGCGTACCTCCTTCTTCGCCCGTCAGCCCGCCGCAGCAGTCGTCTTGGTTCGTCCAACACTGCTCCGAAGATAGCCGCCTGTCGCCTCACAGTAGACACTGACGTCACCAAGATGTCTTCACCAGTCTATCTCCACAACCATAGCACCTTCCTCTAGCACGACCAATAGCGAACTCCCTCCAATTTGTCGATTCAGCCCTTATATACCAGGCAAAACAGCAGGGGAATTACCGCATTACAGGGGTCTAAATTTAGATATTTCATCATGTTTCGGATGTGATTTGAGTCATGTACGCCACTTCGCAGGGCAAAAACGCAGTTGGGACAGGTATCTATGACGTAGTTTCGGCGGGATTCCCACTGTGACACACTCGGGCTTTGAGTCATGGGCCAGCCCTCAAGGTGTTTCGACACAGGCCCCATCCAGCCCGCCCTCAGAAACACAGCATGCAACAGTATTATTGAAAGATAATAATGCGTCTGAGAGCATATCGCAACATGACTGCCCAATATTATGAAGTAACTGGCCTTATCAGACCTATTCCGTTTTATTTTATTTGTTTTGCGAGTTTTCTTACTACTTGTATGATTAAATTTCTCATTTAAGACGGCGGAACTTAAGGTGACCAGGCGATATGCCAGTAAATAAGATTGAGCTCCCCTGAAATATTGAGGCCTTGTAGTTTAACCAGCCTATGTGTATAAGGTAACAACCCCAGTGAGGATCAGTTAAATCATCGACTACCGTTGCCCGGCTTAACAGAGATAATGCTGCCCTGAATCAGTGCAACCTGCATTGTTTATTTGTGTTTTCTTCAAGAAATAAGTCAGTATGTGTAACCATAAGCACGTGGAAGTTTTTGTTTGTTAAACCTGTCATATTTATCTCTAATTTTATTTATGAAATCAGACAAGGAGGACTATAGACCTGTGGATCTAAGAAAAGCCCTCCGCAGAAGAAAGAAGACTACAGGAACAAAATTCATTAGTAGTAATTATAATTATTTACTGTTTTGTTTTAACTCCAAGCGTGGCATTCTTAATTTCACTTGGTACAACCAATCTTATTTTGCTGCTCTTTACTATATGACCATACTGGCAAACCAATGTTAGTAATGTGTAGTAACAATTTAAAAGGTTTTTTGGCATGCGAGGTGATATCCATTATTAATTGTTTATTACTAACCACGAGGTCAGTTATCGGGCTAAAACGTCTATTTTATCCAAGAAATATGTTTGAGGTCTCATTTTAACCGTCAGTTTAAATCCCACATTTTTTGCCTTGTAAGTTTTAGCCATAGCCCTGGTGGTTTAAGATGTTATTTGCGATTTCCATTTCAGTAAGCTCTTGTTGGTGCTTAGGCAATTGGAGGCGCGACGGATCGGCGTCGGCGAGAGTTGGTTGGGCGGGTGGTGACGTACTTAAAGGAAAAGATGGCTGGCCTCGGAAATTGGTATCA
Organism: Medauroidea extradentata; assembly: GCA_003012365.1. NCBI lineage: Eukaryota > Metazoa > Arthropoda > Insecta > Phasmatodea > Phasmatidae > Medauroidea > Medauroidea extradentata. Next base: position 31,976 of record PNEQ01038473.1, on the reverse strand, counting down.
CTCCGCATCACATGCCAATTAGTTTCTTATAATTATTGTAACGTCAAGTAATTTGCCATTTTGTTTAAATAGCAGGGGCCTTTAAATTCGTGATGTCCAGCAATTGTGTAATTTTCCCAATGTTCTGTACGCACAAATTAATTATTAATAAGTTAAAAGAGTTCCCGAAGCTGTTGAAGTGGGGGGTGGTGACGCTGAGGTAGCCTACCGACGCTCTCAGCCATTGCTGTGTCTGATCTGCGAGTGAAAACATGTGCACCTGACGTGCTGTGCTGCGAGAGGTCTTTTGAAGATGGAAGTGCACGCGTACGGCGATGTCTCCACTAGAGGTTGGAAGACAAAAACGTCGGCTGTAGTGTACAAGCACTAATTATTGGCAACGCGACCGAGATTCATATTTGGTGCACTTAAAGCGTTGATTCCGAAAGCAAGGGACTGCCATATCCACGACGGATGCCACGTGGCAGCGAATTAGTATTGTATGTGCTATACTGAAAGTTTATTTCTTTTCTTATCTCGCTCGAAGCACCGCAACAGCGATCGGGAGCTCTTTCAAGTTGTGCCTAACTAATTTTTATTAATTAGGCTACTATTCTTGATTTATGCTGAGACACCACGCAGGACTTGATGTAATACTTCCCGCTCAACTGCCACGCGAGGACCTTTTTCTGTATTACCACGGTATTGAAAAAGCTGATGATAAATAAAAGCTGTCACAATTATTCACTGGAGTAACACGCGTCTTCATTTGCACTCCGAACCCACGACCCGCTAAATGAGAAGAGAGACGCTCTGCTGCAGTAGCTATTCCCAGAAGCACGTGGTAAGGTAAAGAGAAGGGGCGGTACCACCACAATACGTTATCCGGCCGTGTTGCACTCTCGACTGCAAACAACGTTGATTGTAAACTTGGGATGGTAGTATTCAGACAAAACTTGGCCATGAAACTGAAAACTGTGAGAAGCAGTCTTTCATTGTTCCACACCAGGTTTTAAAACTTCAACACCGCTGTCTCCTTAGGTAGCGTTTTTTTATTAATAATAAGGGCATGGATTTGTAAGTGGTCTTTCAATACCCTGCAACTATACTTTTGTTCAATTTTTGTGGTACTGACGTGTGTGAACACGACAGTCACAATTTCAAACTATTGTATTATTATTATCATCATCAAATGTAATTTTCGTCTGTCTAAATCGCTGAATGCATGCTTCCGTCCACACAAGTATTCATAAGATGCTGTTCTTTTACTAATACCTTGCAGCTGTTCGGAGGGCACATAAAATAAATACCCCAATCTTGGCTACTGTACTTCACGATGCAAGAAATGCATCAACTACGTTGGTTATATTACGAATGCATCCATTATTTGGCCAGAAAAAATTTCAAAATTATAATAATTTCTTTTTTGTGTGTTTTTTAATGTATATATGTCAAGCAGTAGCCAATAACATATAGTTTCCATGTATTTTTGTTTCTTTTTGTTATGTTCATTCAGTTTTGCAGTGGATAAGAAAGGAAAACATGCAAATTTTTATTTTGAAATGTCATTAGGGAAAACAGGCTGAGATATGTTTTTGACTACTGTGCTACTGAGTATAACTTCTGTAAAACTAACGTTATTTCTTGCAAATATGCAATAATTGTTTGTACAAATATAATATAACTAGCAGTTTGCTCGCATTTTTGCTCGCGTGTATTACTCATAGCAGATAATATTTACTTCAGTAGAAAAACATTTTTGTACACCATGGGGGGGGGGGGGCATTAAATATAGCCTTTTATGGGGAGAATGCATTTGCACCTGTCTGTTGCGTCTGGTTACGCTGGATTGGAATTATATACTCACATGATGCCATAGAAGAAGCGTTTAACTTGCTGTGCACTTGCATTACGTCAGTGCAAATAGCAGGTGGCAGTATTTAATCGGCCCCCAGATATATCAAGTCTTAGAATGACAAATTTGATAGTTGAGTTAAACATGCAGCATAATACGTAGCTTTAGTTGTCCAAAAGCAGTCGTAAGTTTGTCCCTGCTACCAACAGCTACTTTGCCTGCGCCTTATTTACAGCCGCAGCAATGTTGACATTGTGGAATTATTTCAGACTCTTTAATGTAAGAGGGCAACTGCGCTACATAACGTCAAAGTTATTCATTGTAATTCATTTAAGAACTAAAATTTTAATTTCCTTGTTTTATAGAGGTTGTACAATGATACGTCTCAGTAAATCTGTAGAATGAAACTCCTGTATAATTTACTTCTCGCTGGTCATACTTTTCGGATGGTCTGCCTTGAAAGTTCATAAACTAAGTATTGTTGTCGGTAATCAAGATGTTTTATAAAATAGAAAACTTGTACTACTTTTTTTAGGTACGTGCGTAAGCATCATTCTGACGTGAACACCACCTCAATATCTTTGTTGGTTATGATAAGTATCATCGGCTGATAGAAAACAAATTTTATGCCTTACTCTTCTATTAAGCGTCAAATTTCGAAAAATCTTAGTTTCACAACTTAATTATTTAGTATAAGTATCCACGTGATGTGAAAATCATGGCGATAGCCCGTTCAGTCGAAGCAAAATGGTCTTTCATTAAAAAACACATCACCCTTGTACGGTACTGACAGTTACAATTTTTAAAATTCTAAAACCTTTTTTGAGTCCATTTACCTAATCATTATAATGAAGCAAAAGTAAACTGAATATGTTGATGGGTTCAATATACGTCAAACATTTATCTAAAATGCTTTCCATGTCTTTTCTCCTCATAAAAAATTGAATTTCGAAAAACCGTTGAACCACATTTTAGACTACTTTACTCAAGGTGTCTACTAGGTCACTTAAGTCACGAAAGTCCAGAAAAAGTCACAAATTGTGAAAAAGGTCACGAAAGTCCCACAATAGTCACTAATTTGAAATATATTTTGGTATAAGTCAAGAAAATTATTTTCGTGTGTTTGATTCTTGTTGAATCATTTGTCAAACATGCATGTTTACATTACTAGTATTTCTCGTGCACTGTGCAATTAAAATAAATAATTAGTTTGTATATTAGTTATCGTAGTCATCATCATAAAGACAACTTAAATTTAGGTATATATTGATTACAGATTTTAAAATTGGTCATGCTTCACGCTCTATGTTGGAGGAAACATAATGAAAATTGTCGGCCGTGATGCACTATTAATTAATTCTGTTTGAACAGTGTTCAAGAAAAAGTCACTAAATTTTTCTTTTACAATCTGGTAGACACCCTGTACTGATATCTCGTAGACGTAAAAACACAATAGGCTACATGGGTCAAGATATATTGATGATTAATTATTAACAAATTTCATCAATTTTTATCCTTTTTCACCTTCTCAGATGGGGAGTTTCGAAATTTTCTGAAATTTCTTTTCAAGTATTTGAGTAAGCATAAATCATAAACAAAAATCATGACGCTATATAAAAATCAATAGGGTCGATGTATATTGATTGTGAATCGAATTCATATTTTTCCCCTTTTTTACCTCCTTATGTCTGAAATCAGAAAGTTTACTTGAATGGTAGTTTGGATATATACATAAGGATCAATCTAAAGCAAAGAGCACTTTGATATCTTCATTGGTTCGATAGATGTGGAGGAATAATCGATAACAACCTCAACGTATTTTCACCCCCTTAATTAAATAATTTTGAAACTTCTTGGAGTCCTGTCTTTGTCATTTGTATGGGTAACAGATTGATGTTAAAATCACGGCTATAGCCAATTGTGTTACAGGTATATAGACGATCCATAAAAACAATTTTTTCCCCTCCTATTCACTGTTTATAGGTTGAATTTCAAAAACTCAAAAAACTACTTTTTGGATATTTACGTAAGTAGGCCTAGTATTTTGAAGCGAAAACTAACTCTTTATCCTGTAGGATTCAACGGACATAGATAATTAAATAATCCGAAATGCATAGAAATTCTTTTAACATGTTTAAATGTTGAATTTCTAAACTTCTTGCATTGGTTAGTATGCATTTTTATGTGTGTCCCATTGAAGTAAAAATCACAGTGATAGGTTGTCGAGTTCTATCTCTAGTAACGTTTATCTGAAAATACATTTTGCCGCTTTTCACCCCCTTAGAGATCAAATTTCGAAAAATCCCTTCTTAGGGCTTGCCTACGACCTAAGGGTAAACAAAGTTAAATATTTTACGATTCTAGGTCCATTGGTTTGGGCTGCATGCAGTTTGATATGTCAGTCAGTCAGTGTTCTCTTTTGTATAGAGAGATTAGAAGTGCTTCCGCTTCTTTGCTCGGGTGTATTACTCATAGCAGATAATATTAACTTTAATTGACAACATCTTTGTATACCAGATAATTAGTTCAGTCATCAAGTATTAGAATGACAAATCTGCTATTTGAGTTTACCCTACAGCAGGGCAAAAGGCTATAGCTGTCTATACGAAAAACAGTCATTTAGTATGTCCCTGCCACTAACAGTGTCTTTGCCTGGTCTTATTTATAGTCGCAGTAATGCTGATGTTCTTAAATTAATTTCAATGAATAACTTTGACGTTATGTAGCGCAGTTGTTTGTAGCTCAGGGTAAAATCAGTCTTAATACCACGTAAATTAGGTATTTCATTCGCTCACCCTCTTACATTAAAGAGTCTGAAATAATTCCACAATGTCAACATTGCTGCGGCTGTAAATAAGGCGCAGGCGAAGTAGCTGTTGGTAGCAGGGACAAACTTACGACTGCTTTTGGACAACTAAAGCTACGTTTTATGCTGCATGTTTAACTCAACTATCAAATTTGTCATTCTAAGACTTGATATATCTGGGGGCCGATTAAATACTGCCACCTGCTATTTGCACTGACATAATGCAAGTGCACAGCAAGTTAAACGCTTCTTCTATGGCATCATGTGAGTATATAATTCCAATCCAGCGTAACCAGACGCAACAGACAGGTGCAAATGCATTCTACCCATAAAAGGCTATATTTAATGCCCCCCCACCCCCATGGTGTACAAAAATGTTTTTCTACTGAAGTAAATATTATCTGCTATGAGTAATACACGCGAGCAAACTGCTAGTTATATTATATTTGTACAAACAATTATTGCATATTTGCAAGAAATAACGTTAGTTTTACAGAAGTTATACTCAGTAGCACAGTAGTCAAAAACATATCTCAGCCTGTTTTCCCTAAAGACATTTCAAAATAAAAATTTGCATGTTTTCCTTTCTTATCCACTGAAAAACTGAATGAACATAACAAAAAGAAACATAAATACATGGAAACTGTATGTTATTGGCTATTGCTTGACGTATATACATTAAAAAACACACAAAAAAGAAATTATTATAATTTTGAAATTTTTTCTTGCCAAATAATGGATACATTTGTAATATAGCTAATGTAGTTGATGCGTTTCTTGCATCGTGAAGTACAGTAGCCAAGATTGGGGTATTTATTTTATGTGCCCTCCGAACAGCTGCAAGGTATTAGTAAAAGAACAGCATCTTATGAATACTTGTGTGGACGGAAGCATGCATTCAGCGATTTAGACAGACGAAAATTACATTTGATGATGATAATAATAATACAATAGTTTGAAATTGTGACTGTCGTGTTCACACACGTCAGTACCACAAAAATTGAACAAAAGTATAGTTGCAGGGTATTGAAAGACCACTTACAAATCCATGCCCCTATTATTAATAAAAAAACGCTACCTAAGGAGACAGCGGTGTTGAAGTTTTAAAACCTGGTGTGGAACAATGAAAGACTGCTTCTCACAGTTTTCAGTTTCATGGCCAAGTTTTGTCTGAATACTACCATCCCAAGTTTACAATCAACGTTGTTTGCAGTCGAGAGTGCAACACGGCCGGATAACGTATTGTGGTGGTACCGTCCCTTCTCTTTACCTTACCACGTGCTTCTGGGAATAGCTACTGCAGCAATGCGTCTCTCTTCTCATTTAGCGGGTCGTGGGTTCGGAGTGCAAATGAAGACGCGTGTTACTCCAGTGAATAATTGTGACAGCTTTTATTTATCATCAGCTTTTTCAATACCGTGGTAATACAGAAAAAGGTCCTCGCGTGGCAGTTGAGCGGGAAGTATTACATCAAGTCCTGCGTGGTGTCTCAGTATAAATCAAGAATAGTAGCCTAATTAATAAAAATTAGTTAGGCACAACTTGAAAGAGCTCCCGATCGCTGTTGCGGTGCTTCGAGCGAGATAAGAAAAGAAATAAACTTTCAGTATAGCACATACAATACTAATTCGCTGCCACGTGGCATCCGTCGTGGATATGGCAGTCCCTTGCTTTCGGAATCAACGCTTTAAGTGCACCAAATATGAATCTCGGTCGCGTTGCCAATAATTAGTGCTTGTACACTACAGCCGACGTTTTTGTCTTCCAACCTCTAGTGGAGACATCGCCGTACGCGTGCACTTCCATCTTCAAAAGACCTCTCGCAGCACAGCACGTCAGGTGCACATGTTTTCACTCGCAGATCAGACACAGCAATGGCTGAGAGCGTCGGTAGGCTACCTCAGCGTCACCACCCCCCACTTCAACAGCTTCGGGAACTCTTTTAACTTATTAATAATTAATTTGTGCGTACAGAACATTGGGAAAATTACACAATTGCTGGACATCACGAATTTAAAGGCCCCTGCTATTTAAACAAAATGGCAAATTACTTGACGTTACAATAATTATAAGAAACTAATTGGCATGTGATGCGGAGTGATACCAATTTCCGAGGCCAGCCATCTTTTCCTTTAAGTACGTCACCACCCGCCCAACCAACTCTCGCCGACGCCGATCCGTCGCGCCTCCAATTGCCTAAGCACCAACAAGAGCTTACTGAAATGGAAATCGCAAATAACATCTTAAACCACCAGGGCTATGGCTAAAACTTACAAGGCAAAAAATGTGGGATTTAAACTGACGGTTAAAATGAGACCTCAAACATATTTCTTGGATAAAATAGACGTTTTAGCCCGATAACTGACCTCGTGGTTAGTAATAAACAATTAATAATGGATATCACCTCGCATGCCAAAAAACCTTTTAAATTGTTACTACACATTACTAACATTGGTTTGCCAGTATGGTCATATAGTAAAGAGCAGCAAAATAAGATTGGTTGTACCAAGTGAAATTAAGAATGCCACGCTTGGAGTTAAAACAAAACAGTAAATAATTATAATTACTACTAATGAATTTTGTTCCTGTAGTCTTCTTTCTTCTGCGGAGGGCTTTTCTTAGATCCACAGGTCTATAGTCCTCCTTGTCTGATTTCATAAATAAAATTAGAGATAAATATGACAGGTTTAACAAACAAAAACTTCCACGTGCTTATGGTTACACATACTGACTTATTTCTTGAAGAAAACACAAATAAACAATGCAGGTTGCACTGATTCAGGGCAGCATTATCTCTGTTAAGCCGGGCAACGGTAGTCGATGATTTAACTGATCCTCACTGGGGTTGTTACCTTATACACATAGGCTGGTTAAACTACAAGGCCTCAATATTTCAGGGGAGCTCAATCTTATTTACTGGCATATCGCCTGGTCACCTTAAGTTCCGCCGTCTTAAATGAGAAATTTAATCATACAAGTAGTAAGAAAACTCGCAAAACAAATAAAATAAAACGGAATAGGTCTGATAAGGCCAGTTACTTCATAATATTGGGCAGTCATGTTGCGATATGCTCTCAGACGCATTATTATCTTTCAATAATACTGTTGCATGCTGTGTTTCTGAGGGCGGGCTGGATGGGGCCTGTGTCGAAACACCTTGAGGGCTGGCCCATGACTCAAAGCCCGAGTGTGTCACAGTGGGAATCCCGCCGAAACTACGTCATAGATACCTGTCCCAACTGCGTTTTTGCCCTGCGAAGTGGCGTACATGACTCAAATCACATCCGAAACATGATGAAATATCTAAATTTAGACCCCTGTAATGCGGTAATTCCCCTGCTGTTTTGCCTGGTATATAAGGGCTGAATCGACAAATTGGAGGGAGTTCGCTATTGGTCGTGCTAGAGGAAGGTGCTATGGTTGTGGAGATAGACTGGTGAAGACATCTTGGTGACGTCAGTGTCTACTGTGAGGCGACAGGCGGCTATCTTCGGAGCAGTGTTGGACGAACCAAGACGACTGCTGCGGCGGGCTGACGGGCGAAGAAGGAGGTACGCGACGGGAGTCGAACCGAAGACCTCAAGAGTGAAGACAGCGGTGCACTCGGAGTGCTGCGCAGCACACGACGATTCATCACCACGGCGGACTATTAAGGTTGTACACTGTCACTACCTGAAATACTGTTCATTGGATATATGACTGCATTTTATGGTGATTTGTACTGTTTAATTAATTGATGGTAGACTTTATTGTGCTTTAATTGTCAAAGTTAGTTAACGTGTCTGTGACACTGTAGTAATTGTGTGCATAACTAATTGTGTTGTGAGAGTTATAGTTGATTACTGTTTTGTGTATTTCGTAGCTTTGTGAGCTATTAAATCCAGTATTTAATTTAATTCTTTTATTTCTAATTATAAGACCTCTATCCCAAAAGAAATCATGGGAATTGCCCACAAATAATGTTTATGTCGCAAACTTGTAACACTGGTGTCAGAAGTGGGATAGAGGCATAAAGTAAATTCAAAAATTAATCCTGCAAACTTAATCATTGCACATAATTACTATTTAATTAAATTGAGCCACTTTATAAATTTGGTTTAAATTTCAATTGTAAATGTGAATGTTTACTAGAAGCATGTCTGCGGAAGTAAAATTTTGTTATCATTTTGAGCGATTATGATCATCCGATTGTGCTTTTGTTCCCTACTGAAATGCTAGTTGAGGTCCGGCATGAAGTTGTATAGACATATCAACAGTACCACGTTTATTTTATTATTTTTTCAGTATTTTGTGTGTAATTAGAATACAGTTCTAGCATAGCAAATTATCATATAATTACATCAATACATCGTTAAGTATTTCCTTACAATTTTTATCAATGTAAGTGGAAAAATCAAGAAACATTATATCCTTGTGTATGCACTATAAAATACTGGTACATATTTGTAAGCCCATTTAAAGTAAAAATAATAAAAAATTACATGTTGTAAAATACACTGAAAAGTGTCATCTTCTGTGTTTCTAGCCCTGTGTAGTAGCACAGTAACTATTTTATCCAAAATAAAAGTAACAAATTAGAATACAAACAAATTGCTATCATAAATATATATATTTGGACCAGCATGATAATATTTTTAAATATTGATGATATTAAGAAATAATATCTATAAATATCAATAGTATCATATTTATGTATCTCTCTGTGACGTCCGTTTCCTCTTGCTTAACTTCACACGACTTTCCTGCTGCCTTTTCCCCATCGTTTTGCGAGTGAATATAACGAGCAATAAGAACACAGCTGAGAACCCAAAAATAGCACAGTCACGAAGATATGACGTCCGAAATTAACAAAGCTGAAAGTTACTACGGATGAAACAAGTTCTGTGAGAACACATTCGAGACAGTCAGTTTGTAAGCACGTGTAACTGCATCCTGTAGAGTGTTTGAGAATACCAATACACAGATTACCTTGGGTAATAATGTGACTCGCACATATGTGTAGATATTTCTGACTTGTAATTCAATGACCTGGTTAAGCATAAAATAGTCAAATGGTGCACAAAGCAGAACATTTCTGGCCCTTACGTAAGCAGTAGATCCGAAGTACACTCTGACATGCAGGGACTAAAACTATGTCACAAAGCAAACAACTTGGTTTCTACATTTTTTGAGCTACCTGTGAAACGTAGGTCTAATAGACTCTTACAAAACTGAATTTATAATGAATGTTGTAAGTCACTATCGTCAGGACACAAAATATTGAAAACTTAGTTTTGAATCTCTTTAATGTGGCGCAATACATCTCTATTCAGGCTGATATATCTTAAATAAAGCCTAACTGGACATAACCGAAATTAATATTAAAACTAATATATGAATTTGATACAACATTTTCCACTAAAGTAAACAATCGGCTCAACACCCTTTCAGCTTTTATGGTTGCACGCTGCACAATATCCTTGAACGTAGGTTCACTTGTTTGGCTCTGCAGGCAATATTACATTAGATTTCTCTGCTCTCTTATAAAACATGCATCAAAGAATGTGTGACCTTGAAAGGAGTAACAGTGACGTTATAAACATAGGAAAGCGCTTCTGTTCCGAAATGTCGTAATAGAGCTACGAATTGAATATAGCCTTAAGGTCAATCATTACGCAAAGTATCTCGATCGGTAGTTTCCATTTGCTGATTTCACATGGAATGACCCTATGTCAATCAAGTGTGAAACTTGGTATTAATACACATTGTTATTTGTCCATTCGGTATTTTTCTGAGACGAGACCAGCCTTGGATGAAAATCTATGTAAGAAAATCACACAGAAATTGCGAGACAACACAACTTGCGTGACAGGGACTATGGGAGACTATTGTTGAAAAAATAATCCCAGCATTTGGAGTGAGAAGAGAAACAATGGGAAAACCCTATGTCAGGATGCCTTGACTGGGATCGAAGACGGATCCTCCCCAATTCAAGTTCAATAAGTTAGTGTTGTGCCACCTCACTCTGTGACAACCTTGAGCTCAGTGCATAAAGACAAAATAACTGGTTGGCAATGTTTAATTGTATATTTATCAGTACGTATCGCCCATTAAATTACAAGTCTGTGCACTATAATTGCATGTTATAGAAAGTTGGCGCAGCTATAATGGTTTGAACTCTCATTTGGGAGGAATTGGGTTCGATCCTAAGTCTGGCCATCTTTATTTCTGTTTTCAATTTATTTCATTTTATTTTGCTAGAGTTTACATCACGCTGACAATGTGGTTCATAGAGACAGTTACACATATTTTTATATTCCACCAAAACTAAATAACACCCATGCGTCACCCGGGACTTGAAACCCAAACCTCTCGCACCGCAAGCCGGCACGCCACTCCACTGCACCGCGGAGGTCAGTCTGGTTTTCTCTGGTGTCCCGAGATCACTTCAGAAAAATGCTGGTATGATTTATTGACAAATGCTATGGCATTCCTCTAATAATTTCATTTGGCTGTTCAAGAGGCAATGAAAACTATATAAATATCAATAAAAATAATTACACTACTTGTCTTATTATAGAAGATTAATGCAAGTTTCTTACATTCCCGTAAATTAATGACAACTTGCCAGAGTGATAGGCCTATATGTAATTCTTTGTCTCATTTGGACGGCAGTGTAGTCACGAAGCTATTTGCAGCATATCCAATCAAACTATCTCGCTATGGTGGCACAGTTTTATGAATAGAATGAACAGCAAATAAAAGATTGACTGTATTTCGTGGGTGCAGAATTTACCACTGTTGGAGACAAATGCCCGGCATGGCTGCATGTTTGCCTAGGTACATAGGCATTACATTTGTTTAGCAGCCGATCATAACCGAAGTAGACTAACTTTTTCAGCTGCTCATTTACTCTGAAAATCACTGTACACACGTGGGAGTCTGTACTTGTTTTACATTTTAGGCGCGCTTTAGTGTTCGGCCACATGCTCCATGACATGACTCCTCAAAGGGCCGAATCCAGAATCGTCCTTCGAAAGGGCCGTCAACTCCCGTTTGTCTGACAGCCTCTCACTTCTCGTGCTTCAAAAATTGTAGTTTGTCTCGTGTTTCTTCGTAATTTGTGTATGATAATTACCATGCATTATTTTGTGTCTATGCTGTGCTGGTATTTTCCAAGTTTTTTTGGGGAAGCAGAGCTAACGACACATAGGCCTACTTTGAATTCTCCATCCCAATGCAAATGAAATGGGTCTACAGCAATTTGGAAACATATTTTTGGAACTGGAATTTCATTTTCCAAATCTTCAAAGAACATAAAAAATCTCTCCTGCATTATCTATAACCTCCAAATCATCTACCTACCATTGCTATAACACAATAACACATGGTGCGTATGTAAACCTTAATGGGTGAAACAATTTTTAACACATGTAAATTTATTTCAAAACAATTTTACAGAATGTTAAAACTACGGTTCCACCAAGTGGCAAGAATATTTTATGAACTTTGCAAATACGTACAGTGAAAACTTTTTAAATTAATAATAATGTATAAATATCATAAGCTGTGCTGTCTACTTTAAACTGAATAGGCTTTTGAATGAGCTCCAGAGCGCAATCACTTACTCTACTTTAAACTGAATAGGCTTTTGAATGAGCTCCAGAGCGCAATCACTTACAACTTCATCAAATGCCGTACTCAGCGGTCAACCAACCACCGAAAGACGTCTCTGGTGAACAGTTTTAATTTAACAGTCAACCAACCACCAAAAGACGTCTCTGCTGAGTAGTTTTCATAGAACAGCCATTCAGTGAGTAGATAGCAATTGAAAAAGTATCTGAATTTGGCCCAAAATGTGGCATCATCACAGTTCGCCCGGGACCCACGTCAACCATTTGTGTAATCAGACTCCCAGTCTCACACAGCCTCTGGTCAATACGTATGAGCATCCTTCTATCTGATACACATATGTTAGGATAGCGCTCTTGGTAAATGTGGACTGCTTCTGCTGCATTTCTTTTTACATATCAGTCATGCCTGAGAATGTCCACTGTGGCATACTGTTAATGTTCGCAACATCCTATACCACAATACTGTGGGCATTCAACTGTCAACACTGCACTAATCATACAAAACACATCAACAAACTACAAGCAAACATCAACTGTGCTGTACAGCGGCCCGTAGGTTGTTTCTGTGTGTAGGCACATGTGTGTGTGTGTGTGTGTGAGAACCTCCCTCCTTCCTTCATCAACATTTGATACTTGACTGCAGTGCAATGATGCACCTTCACAGGTACTGGACTAATGCCACAGAGTGCACACTATTCAAATTTGTGCACGTGTGTTAGTCCCAGTACCCTTGCAGGATACTTATTTTCGGACAAATGTTCCCAACAAATAATGTTTCTTTCTACGTTGCCAACCACCCATTAGATTTACGACCATTCATTCCCAAACATCCTGTATATTAGCATTTCACAAAAAACATTAAAATAAATACCAAAATTCAATATTACCAAAAAACTATGTTTTGCTTGTTCAGTTCCTTGCACATGTAGTGTCAATTTTTAAATTAAAATTTCAAAATTTTTATTACATAACTTTGTACACATACTGTGTGTATCTGTATTACAATATAAATTTAGCTTGTTTCTAAGGCCTGGGCGATAATAAGATGTCCAGTTTCTCTGCGTATACATTCCTGGGGTCACTCAACAAGCGTTTTTTTAACTTTTTATGTGCTGTATTTTTTTAGACTGGCTATGTAGCACTAACTTAGCCTGATAATAAAGAAGGCTTACTGTTCATATTATTTTGTCTTTCTGCAGAATAGTAACAGTTTTATACATTTTTAAATAATCTCTATTAACACAATATGAACAGAACTTGGCTTCATGTAGAAAAAAATGTAAGTTTGAAATTTGTATTTCTTCCTACTTGTTAAATAAAACTTTTCAAAAGTATTTTTCTTTGGTTTTGATAACAAGTTTCATGGCTTGTAAAAATGTTTAAAAATAAATGACAGTCCGTAGTAAAAATCAAACATTGCAACTAAAGACACATTACTAGCTCGTTTCAAATTATCAAAAGGAAACGCACAGCAAACCTGTACACAGCTTTGATGCTGTCACCAAGCGGTATGTAGTCTTCCTAGAACCGGTTGAGGGATTTTCATCTAGCAAAGCGGCAGTTCTTACAAGGTAGCGGCTACACGTCAGTCTTGTGTTAAAGATCTTATAGCACTTTGGGAAATCATCTCATACTGGAGCGAGAGCATAAATACGGAAGTGAGATAGAAGACACATGCGACAGCTTGCTACATGCATGAAACCCGTGGCGCAGACTAGCGGAACTTCTCAACAGATGAGGGTACCCAGACCCATTAAATTTAACTGTTTACTAGAACTTCCTGATTTATTACAGCAGCACAAAGGTATGCTAGGTAAACATTTATGCCTGAAAATAAATTGCAGCTACTCATAAAATTAAAAATAAAGACTTTAAACTGCACAAGTTCTTAACTACATCATACTGTATTCTCGTGAACTATGATTTTTAGAGTGTAGCAGTTATTCACATTTTCCTTGACTCAGGTAAAAATTTCCCAACATTTACCTGACATATGAAATTTGACAATAGGAACATTGGACATAATAAAAGAAAAAAAATCTCTAATGAAAAAACTGATACAGGTTATAACCATGGTACTGTAAAACATGGTGAGTAGGAACACTAAGGTGAATAGGAACACAATTTCAGAGCAAAGTTTTTAGTATAAACTCTTACCGGTATTTATAAACCGTGTTTTTATACAGACAAGTTAAAACATTTCACAGATAGTATTTTTGTCATAAAATAGTGTTATTTAAGGAAAAATTGTAGCCTAAGCCAGAAATTGGTTTCCAATTATGTTCCCATTCACCCCATTTTACGGTACATTTGTCAAGGTCTTCAACTATTTGTTTTCAGTAGTTTTTTTTAATGATAAGCTAATTATAGTAATATTTTTCTAAGTCATTGTTTTGAGTGTCTGTCACATTAATTCAACGCATATTGCAATGCAGGAGGCAGGTGAAAATTATTGCATTAATTATTAAGTAATTTATTTAATAAATATAAGTTATTGATAAACTTATTAATAGGTCCCTGATTTGTCAACATTTATTTTTGCTGTAAAGTTCACAAATGTAAGTAGAACTACTTAATGATGTTTTGAATAAATTTATCAAATATTAGGCCTACTTATTTATTTATTTTTTTTAAGATTCTTCGTACGGATGTGTCTCATAAGGCACTTATGAAAAACACATTAGAAAAGATATAACGGCCCTCAAGATCTTTACATATTCAACTCGATCTCACAGCCTGATCCACTTAAATCTATTCTGCTCCTGAGCAGAGTAGATAGCCCCCAGCAGACGATTAGCAGGGTGCACATAAAATGTACACAAACACAAGCTCCCACATGTGTACATAAAAGAAAATATGCTGCAAGGTGTTTTGGGTGCATTTTCACGAAGAAAAAAAATTATGTTGAACTCCGTTGGTATTTTTGTTGGCCAAGAAGTTTGGAGTAGTTTACCAAGAAAAAATGTCGCCAGAAAACATATTTCATGTATAAAATAAATTATATAACTAACAAAATTGTTACTAGGCCTTCTAAACAGATAAATTAACATTTTAAATTTAGATGCACATAGTAAACTCTTAGATTAATGGACAGTGCAGCAGTTACGTGTGAGAGAACTTTTAATACAACGCAATATATTGCTATGTAAATTTTTTGGGGTTCCCTCTAGCATTTATAAACAGTATACAATATTAGAATACTATTGTAACACAATTTACATGTAACCTACTGTACCAGTACAAAAGAATATTATACACTGCCCTAACCTGGTCTAATAACATAAGTCTGTTGGAACGACGACTGAAATGACAACTTTAACGGATTTCCCCACATCTTTTTTAAAACGACCGCCAAGATAATACTCTTCGGATTTATGTCCACTCGTTAAGCATCCTGCAACTTAGTAGATCCAGTCACACGACCAATACTACCGAGTAGGATTATATTTACTACGTTTTCATAAGCGCCTATAGTGTACAAAATTCAGTGTTTAGTTTTTCACATGTTTTTGTACTGTAATAAATATTCAAGTCTGTGTGGCTAAGAGGGAATAATAGCAAGAAGGTTCAGATGAGCAGAACAGAATGGGGAAGGCAGTCTATGCTAAGAGGTCTGTGCGGTGATTGGGGAAGAGGTTATAACTTGCTACCAGGCAGTTGATCAATTGCAAGTGAAATTATTATTGTGGCGAGATACTTAATAACCTCTTCCTCAATCACGTACAAAACCTCCTAAACTTTCCAGCCTCCTTCAACAGTACCAACTTCTCCAAAAGCAAATTCCACCCCCTCACCTATAAGTTAAAACTTGACTTCATAAGGCTTGCCATCTTGCGTCATTTGCTACAGCTGAAACATTTTACCTTTTGCGTATCAACATTATCACCCAATCGCTTCCATCCCAGATGTCAAATTTCAACTCACCAGTTAGACCTACAGGCCAGCAGCTTCCAGCACAGTTGTTAGTAGTCTGCTCATTCAGTAAAAACTAATATAATGGCCTTGATCATGGGTTTTAAAGAAGTACGTATTGAAAACCTAAGACATTATTTCCCATTTAATTGCTATTTCATTCAGGAAAGTAAATTACTAATTTTTTCTTAGAACAGGGAAAATTGATTTTGATTCAATTTTAACATTGATCACTATAAATTTAGTAATATTTACTTTACAATGTGATTAAAATATCAAACACGATACTTTTTTTTGTGATCGAACATGTCTGGTAGGCTACTAATATTGCTACTGCTTCTGCAATTCATAAAAACCTATATATAATGAGCTCTGCATTCAATATATCAGCATAAAATCTTAAATAATTTTTATTTGACAAAATTACTGTAAATATCTCGGACGATGTACACGGTGTTGCTGGAACTGGGTAGGAAATGATCCCCTGAACATGTTATTTACAATCGGCGGTACTGACGGCGGGCATCTCAAAGACACCTGAACACTCGCGACGAGACGAAGCAGAGCTCTCCCGGGACTGAAGCCGGTTGAAAAACAATACTTCGTCCAGTCAGCAACACAATTTCACATCCTAGGCAGCAATGTGTGCTTTCAAAATCAAATTTTAATTAATTTCATAATAAAAGTCAGCCATTTTGATAAACATATGGCTACCGAGCTCACCTTCCGTAAATTCCTTCGGTGATTTTGTTTCGTTTTAAGGGCCTCCGCAGCTTGCCACATTCGACATTTCTCCTCTTCATATTCCTGGAAACTGTCGGTGTCTTGCTGCGACCTCCAAATTGCAGCAATACAATCGGATCTAGTCTATTTATAAAATAAGTCGGCAACTACATCAGAGCTTTTGTTGTTGTCCATTACAAACACCGCCAACTTATGTTCTGCTCTGCGTGCGAGATGCTGGTCGACTCATCGACTGACGAGCCGAACGCTGCGCGACAACACGCAATCGCAACGCAACAGTAGAAGATCGCTGGTGTTTTGAAAACGGTCCAGGATTAAATATTTATATATAGCAAGTTGATTTGTTTGCTGAAAATAATAATATTTGTAGAACTTCCTCATCGCAAGTGAGTACTTTGTTGCATGATTCTTGTATCTGTATGTCAAAATTTTGAATACATATAGGTAATTAAGGTTAGCAGGAAATTGGGAGGTTAGAGGTTATATGCGCCCAGAAGCTGAAACTATGTATTTTTATTTTTTTTTAACTGGTATTAACAGCTGTTATTACAGACATTAACATGCTATTAGGGGAAATAAGGAAAGGGACGAAAATGGCTGAGTAGACTAGTGATATAGGGTGTAGTGTATACATAAGGAAATGAACTGGGAGCAGAGACTTTTATATACGATACATACTGTCCAAGCTTGCGATTGGGCTTTTGCATTGTGACATTAAGCACCTGTGGAATACTGACTCCACCGCTCTTTCCAGACCCTTCTTGAACTACCCCACTTAATCGCCACTTAACTCCTATACAACAGTCCACTCCCTGACCGTTCTTACAAGTATGGACTGTCTCCCTCGCTCTGTTTTCCTCAACATCCTTTGAAGTTTCCTTCTATTCATATCTCTACTCTGCACAACCACTTATTGCGAATTGACTCCTACGAATTTTAGTCATTCATCCAAATACGCAGAAAATAGACCTTTTAAGTCCATAATTGCTCACTTATATGTGCTCTGCCCACAATTAGATTGTATACAAGGCAGGGAGTTGTGTATCACTGTTAGTGGCGAGACAGCTTTCTCAGCGAGTAGATCTTATGGTTTCTCTGTGCCCTGACAACTAACTGTCACCACTTGAAGCTCGTTCAGGATGTCATCTTTCTTGTCTATGCACATTTTCTGGTTCTTTCTTCCGCCTTTGCCTCTGTATCATCACTTGGAAAGCAGGACTTGAGGAGGTGGCGAACAACATGGTTGGAGAATACAATTATAGGCTAAATATCATCCCTCCCGATAACGCATGAGGGCCATAAGCCACGGGATGTCATCTTTGGTTCTTCCTTCACAGCCAAGTGACCAGTGAAATTCAGTTGAGTGAAGTCGTGATTATTCCATCAAGAACGCAACCTGTCAGTTCACAATATGAGTGAACTGAGAGGCATACACATACTTTTCAAGCTGTTAATCATGTTACAGCCTACAGCGGGCATTTATTGTAAGCCTATATCATGTTACCCATGCATATCAACATCATGAAAGAAAATTCTACAAATTTAGTGAATATTATCCAACTGTATATATGATTTGAATTTACAATGACTAAAATTAAGTAGGCTATAGGCCTATTTAAAATGTGTTCGTACAGTATGTTCTTCAGGGTGTGTTCCAAATTCCAATATGTTTGGGAGTTTGTATTTTGTGACTCATATTTTGTAAGCTACCAGTAGGAACAGCTCTATCATCGCACATGTTTTTGTTTCCTCCTGAACACCTTTACTTAGTATGGGGAAACATGTTGAGATGAGACTAACGATGTTTTAAAAATGATGTGGGAAAAAAAATGTTGTTGAAATATGGTATACCTATTATGTACATACGAAATGAGAAGCTGCACAGATATTTATATTTGTTATCGCTTAGGTCAAACATGATCAAAAGGATATTTATTCATTGTCCAAAACTCAATGAAATACTGTAACATTTGTACAAATTTAAACATATACTGTAGGCCTACATATTTACCACTCATAGTACATAGGCTACACATGTTCACAACATAATTTCTGTACCTTTTGCATACAGGAAAATTATAAATGTAATTTATTTGAAAAAAATTTGTTTTCTGTAGCTTATTTGACTGTTGCCTGATATAAAGGTGAGCACTCTGAACTTGTGTATAGCCTAATGCCAGAATGACAATAGTGCGACAAAAATGACGCAACACAACACATTTTTGTAATTTTGCAAACACTAGTTTAGCTGAGCGCAACAGATACAAAAAAATAGTTCATTGCCACTACATACTATTCTCTAATACAACAGCCACAAATGTTTAGCCTACAATATTTTAAATACTCACTAGCATTTCTATTTGTGGAAACATAGGCACAATTGCACGTTTGCTTGAAAAAGGTTATAATTTGCTTATGGTAACCAACAAAAATCTCTGTTAAAATAAACATAATTTACTACCAACTCACCAGTTTTGCCAACATTTGGCGCAAAGTTAAACTCTGACTCGAATAAAAACGATACAATTTCTATTCAGAAATTGCATCTCATCCACCATTTGTGCTGAGCTAACATCACAGAAATCTCCTCAGTGATGTTTGGCAGATTTTTTTTTTCATGTCGCTGCTTTCCTGTTGCACCTATGTGATTCCATCATAAAGTTGCACTTTGAACATTTCATGTTTTAGCATTATCTCTGTTTGACCACATAACGAACACAAGCCAGAATAAGTTCAGCACAACTCAAATTTTATGTCATTTTACATAAGATGTATTAGCAATTTAACTTAGGCCTAGTTATTATGTGAAATTAAAAGATTGTGGGACGATATTATATGCGGAATGACACTCAGATAAGCACGGAAAACCTTGCAAAATAAAGCACAATAAATCAAATCTATTCTACAACGAACCTGCAACAAACAATAGGCTTGTCATATTTGACAATTAATGACACATTAAACACATTACACGTTATAAAATACTTATAATAATTTCCGCTATATAGTGTCATTGAAGGAACTCGCAACAGTTGTAAGTGTATTTTCTCTGGAAAAAAAAAATAGTTAACCGACTGACATATCAAGCCGCTGGACCTAGGAAAGCAAATTTTTGTATGGGTTTCCCTCACGACGTAGGTGAGCACTAGGCAGTGATTTTTCTTAATTCAGCTCTTAATGGGGGGTAAAAATAAATTAATTGTTTTTGATGAATTTTTTTATAAATCTTGGATCTGATTGGCTATTGTCGTGATTTTTGTTCAAAGAAACACTTATGCAATTGCATACTAAGTTAGTGAGTGAGAGATTTTGCACATCGCTCAACATTGAGGTCTTTAGTACTAGTGGGGGTGAAATGATGTGAGTATGGAGCAGCACCAGAATGAAAGTACAGGGGAAACTGGAGATCCCCGAGAAAACCCACAGACCAGCGGCATTGTCCAGCACGATTCTTAAGGCCTATATGCGAAAATCCGGAGACCAATCCCGCCAGAAATCGAACCCGGATCACCTTGGTGGGAGGTGAGAGACCTGACCCCTCAGCCACCGCTGCCACATTTGCATACTAAGTTACGTAAAGATTTTAAAATGTATTTTTCACTTAAATAGCATACTTATATAAAAGTCAAACAAATGATTTGAATGTTATTTTATTGTACCCATAAGATGGTGAAGAGACATGATCTTTAGAAATTCATTTGTATTGTCGTTAAGAATTTTCCCAAATTCCAACCCAAAGGGTTAAAAACTATTAAATGTGTTACTGACTAACTCTCTCTTTAGGGACAGGAATTTTTGGTGAAAAGATTTTTGCCCCACTTTGTTTCAGTGTCTTACGTGCACACCTGCAGCTCAACTTCATGGCTATTGACAGAGTGTTTTTGTGCAGAGTCGTTATTCATTTGACTGTGCCAATCAGTACACGGATAGCTGCCACAATTCACGTCTTTGATTTATGGGTTTAACCTCAAGACACTGGGTGTTACCGCATCCAATCACTAACCACAAAGCCGAGATGCAGGTGCTCCCGCAAGGCACTGAAACAAAGGGCTGCAAAAATCTATTAGCGAAATTTCCTATCTATATATTTTAATATATAAAATAAAGTGTCCTGACACACTCATCAACGCATAGCCCAAACCGCTGGATCTAGAACCATGAAATTTTGAGGGAAGCTTTCCCTTGCCCCGTAGGCACCCACTAAGAATGGATTTTCAAAATTTGATAATTAAGGGGGTAAAAAGGGGTGAAATGTGTTTTCAAAGAATCCCTGATATTTCATTAACCGGGAAAGCTATCATAATTTTTTTAACTTCATAATATTGCCCAAAGAACTTTCTGATTTTGCGAAAATCAAAAATTAAGGGGGTGAAAAGCCCTTTTTTTTTTTTTCCTGTGATTTCTCTTAAACCATTTCAGATAGTGAGGTGATTTTTACTTTAAAATGATGCTTAAGTAAATATCTAAAAATAACTTTTAGAATTTTTAAAAATTCATCCTTGAAAGCTCTTAAAAAAGCCAGTGGAAATATTGAAATTGTTTTTGCTTTAAAATAAATCTTATGTAAATATCAAAAAAGCAATTTCAGGATTTTTCGAAATTCATCCTTGAAAGCTGTTAAAAAATAAATAAAATGTGTTTTCAAATAATCATCTGTACCGCTTATACCCGTTGAGATATCGAGATGATTTCTTGATAAGAATGAAGTTTATGTAAATATCTACAAATCAAATTCAGGATTTTATGAAATTTGAAAATTAAGAATGTGAAAAGCAGTAAAATGCTACAGTCTCCCGAAAAAAGAAAATGATCACGGAGAAATAATTCAACAGTTGTTTCTTTTTGCCAACCTACTCATAAATAAAACCTTCTTAGGCTGTAGCCTGTACACAAGAAAGATTTATCACGGCCTGCCTTTAAGCATTCACTCAGGTATTGTATAAAGTTTGTGGTGTGGAAGGGGTGGGGTTACGGGTTCGTATCCCGTGCAAGACTTTGCGCAGGAATTACTGTACTATGAAATCATACAAGCATATTGCGCGCGCTCTTTACACTGAGCTAAGACAATTTATAGTTCACTGTTATTGAGTACGCTAGCTGTTAAATGCCTTCATCACATATTTTATCCAGAGTTACTGTTTACATTGCATAATTTCACACGGGCAAAGCCGCAGTCGGCCAGCTAGTAGCCTGTACATATATTATTTTTTTTGCATTAATGTTTTCAACAGCGATGTGAATTTTTCTTAGGAATTACGTTTATATAAATAGTCATCAATAATTTCTTGATTGGTGCACTGTAAAATATTTTTTTGTACATTTACAAGGAAAAGCTTTGGAAACCCTGTTGCCAAAGATGTTCCTTGTTAAACTACAATGACTTTCCTTGTAAAAAAAGTACGTATATTTGTAAAATTACAAAGTATTCCTTTAGTCGCACTCGTATTCCTGAAGCCTGTGTGTCTACCTGATGACTAGAACATTCTATTCAAGTTCCCGAAACGTCGTTATACAGTCTGTCTGGAAAACTACTGTGGTTTGTTTCATCTCATCGTTATGTCGTTTGTTGTTTTATCTGTTTGTGTCTGATATCTATTGTGTTTGGTTTTGGTTCATCGTTATGTCATTTGTTGTTTTTCTGTTCGTGTCTGATACCTGCTGTGTTTTTGTTTCGTCTCATTGTTGTGTCGCATATTAACTTCTGTTTCTTTTTTTTTTTTTATTATTATTTTCATTTATTATAGTCTGTCTCATATAAGAATTCCACTTTAAGACATTTGTGTTTGCATTTATTTTTTAGTTGTTTCCATAAAATAAGCAGTGTTTTCCTCTGCCACAAGTAACTTTTGCACAAACACACTTTGCTGGGTCTCACACTGTGCAATTTATCAAAATTAAAAGTTATTTCCTGCAGAAATTGGTGCACACGATAGCCTTCAAAACTGTCAAAAAATGGAATTCTTTCGTGATACAGACTATATCTGTTTGTTCCTTGTTTTATTTGACCCGATTCCATTTTTTTGGAATTTTATGTTTTGTATGTATTCTGTTGACTAAAGCATACTCTGCTTATTTATGTTTTTCTATTATCAATAGTTTTCTTTGACAGTCATTTATATCGCAATTGAGTATGTTCAAGAAACTAAATCCAGTCATGCACTGTTTGCAATGATAAAAAATAATTAAATTTAAAATACCAATTTTGTCACAAAACTGTGTAGACCCTATTAAATAACTTTCGAATTAGTAAAATTTACATAAAATTATTTTGAAAAAAAAAATATATTGTGGAGTAGCTTAGACTCGAACTCTTATCTCTACATATTGATACTAGGCCCTTCACATCCTACCACCTAACTTGCATGTTTTTGGGTCTTTTGTTGTTCATTACATTCAATGTACATCTCAGTGATAGCAATTTCTTTAAATTTTGAAGCACGCAATCAATATCAACATACAACATTCTGCCGCTAGCTATTTTGTTTCCATTTTATGTGGTGTGCTTATTATGTGTTTGTGTCTGGACACTCTGTATACAAGGAATCCCTTTACAGTTATTACAAACTTAACCTTTGTAACTTTATAAACGAATGATTTTACAAAGAAATTAACTTATTTGTACTTTTATAAAGATTTGTAAAAGTACATGACAAATCCTTGTAAGTTTTACAAATTTTTTAGGGTGTATCAATATGACTTTTAAGGGTGGGGAAAAGCATGATAAATTTTAAAATAGTTTTCTTTTAATGAATCACTGATATATCTCAAACCCTACATGCTATCTTAATTGTTTTTACTTCAATGGTGTAGGTACTTATAAAAAAGTTACAAATGTGAATTCTAGGTTTTACACAACATGACATGTGTTTTCAAAGAATCATCTATAGCTGTCAAACATGTCGACATATAAGAGTTGTTTTTGCTTTAGGATGATGATTGCATGAGTGAGTACTGCTGGTGATGTCTTCTGTACAGGGCAGCAGATAAATTTAGTTGATGCTGACTGTGAATTAAAAATAATAAAATTGAAATTAAACATACATGTAAACGAGTTTACTGAATAAAGTGAAAGAGTTTCTGCTAAGATCTTGCTGAATAAATAAACATAATAGAACACTGCTGAATAACTGAGAGTGAAATTTTATAAAGCTCGAAATTATGTTGGTTCATGTGATCTTACTTAGGTTAACAAAAGAAATCATTATGTGTAAAAAAGACTACATGTTAAGTTGACTTAAATCAGTGTGGCATTTCTTGGTAGAAAATTGTTATTTTATTTGGTGTATTATACAACTGGCTACAACAGAACAAAAGCAGTATGTGTGACAGGACTTTCAAGGTGCGGAACTCTTTTATCTTGAAAAATATACTTACAACCACAAATTCTCTTTAAAAAGTACATTCAGTAGTTCTTAGTGCTGTTTAAAACACAGGTAATAATAATAAGACAGTAATGTGAGGGGCCGAAAATTGTATATAAAATACTAGGCCTTTAGCAAATGATAACATAAAAATGTTCACTGCGACGACTTTGAGCTTGAGGTTTACTAATAAATATAATTACTCTGTCTGTAACTTAGCCTTTTACAGGCATGTCTGTTCATACTACATAATTAACTGAACCTTCTGGTGGCATTGCTAAGTCATCTCAACTTAGGATGAGCCCAAATTTTAAAGATTGAAATGGGCCTAAAATAAATTCACCATCATTTTCAAGTTGTCACAGAGAAGTTTCTGAGTGTTCTGTGCCTGCAAATAGGGACAGGAAATTCTTACTCGCCCACCCAAAGCACTTCCTCTCTTAAAGCATACTTTACAATTTTACATAGCAAGAAAATAGTTTTGAAATAGTTCAAAAATAAATTTCCAGCATTCAAAATTACATTAATAAGTTATTACATTTTTTAACAATACAGAGTTCACAAAATATTTAATTAGAATATTATGATACATTTTCAAAATATAGCTCAATAGTTTCAAAATATCAACATACAAGAAGACCCGCTGTTCAACCGACATACCTCAAGGGCATGTTCTTAAAAGGAGTCCTCGACTGGCGCATGGACGGCGTTGCAGCGTGTCACGCGCATACATTTTTACGCGAAACCGCTAAAGTTATTCATATTATGTTTACCTACGAAAAGAACACACACTTGAAACCATGCTTCTATTTTTTCAAAAATGCAGCACGCTTGTTAGAAACATGATATTCGGGCCTCTCAAAATGGCTAAAAACAGGATTTTTAGACTGTCGTAACTCCGAAAATAATACCTGAATTCGTAAAGTGCAAAACGAGAAGCATGCGCTGGTCTTTGCTTCATACTAATCAAAAATAAAATATTGGGGTCACTGCTTAAAGTCCCATAGTAAAAAGACTACAAGGGAAACCTTACACGCCAGTTTGGTGCGCTGCGAATAGAGGCGATGTTCTTCTCGTCAAGCGTGGGACACTGGCTCTTATCGCTACGCTGTTACCACGCATCAAAGGTTGAAATTTGACACCGCGAAGGACTCCTCTTAAGGCCTCGCTCTTTAGTTTTGCAATGGTTTCAAAAATATTGATTTAAGTTAAGTAAATTAATACATATATCAAAAATTAATTCATACAGTATTAAGATTCATATATCATCGCTTGTATCTGAATTTTTCTGTTGCAATACACCAAACTGATTTTTAGAATTTTGCCCCTGAAATATTACATATTTTGCTGTCAAAATAAGCCAAAATGAAACAAAATAATTGCTTGCAAACGGTACATTAATTTAAAACATGCTGTGGCAAAATTGTGTATCGTATTACTGTACACAGTCTCAAAATTTTTTAAAATTATTTATTTAAAAAATATTTGAGTTATTTGCAATTGTTTAAAATAAATTAAAGGTAATGGCCTTAAGAATGGATGGTAGATAAATAAACACTGAAAACATCAAATGATTTCTACGCTTTTTTCGAAGCCAATATAGATAAAATACTCAATGACACTCTTAGATAATGGTATCTGCCAACTTTACGAGTAAATATTTATGCAAAATTAGTAATTCGTTACGCGTGATCTCTTGCGCTGCAGTTAAATGCACGAGGTTCCGGCATCAGTGATTGTGCCTCAGAAGTTCGTAACACTGGAAACAATTTTGTTTAAAACGTTGGCTAAAACTAAAATTTTCGAAAATTGGCTTCAAGAAACCTACAGTTATAGATTAATGCCTTTTGCTTTTAATTATGTACCACCCCCTCTTAAGAACATTGCAAACAAAAACCATTTTTTCAAGGAAATGGGCTATGCTGCTCCATTAATGAGTTACAGGGACAAATGTGAAAGAAAACTCACTAATTGCTGAGTATCTTAGTTACATTTTACTACGAGAATGTGTAGTGGCTTGCACCAGCTGTTCAAAATGAGCACCGTTGACGTGTATGCCGTCTGTGATGCATTGCATCATGAAAACATTGTCACTTCATGTTAGGTAACTCTGTGGGTAACAGATCAACGGCGTCGGTGGTGGACTGGGCATGTGTGTCTGGTCGATGATTGCTGTACCCACTACTTTTCAGTTAGTCCCACATGAAGTCCAACAGGGAGAGGTCTGGTGAACGCGGTGGCCGTAGGACCAGTCCCGTCCAATCTAGCGGGAAGAAAACGCTGTATTTAGGTATGCTATGACAGTCCTACCAAAGTGTGGAGGAGCCCCTCCCTGCTGTAGCCACATCTGCTGGTGAATCTGTAAAGGGAAATCTTCCAATAAGACGGGGAGGATGTTTCAGAAACTCCCTGTAGACGTGAGTAGTGAGTCAATTAGCTGTGAGCCAACCACACCACACATTGGCTGAAAACCTTTCCTGTAAATTGAATACTGAAATGTTATGTAGAGTGCCATGTGCCCATTGCGCCTGCGCATTGCGTGGTTGGTAATTCCCTGACACGTGAAGTTTCCTCGTCTGTCAACAAAATGAGAGGCAGTGTGTCCGCGTGTTCCTGCATCCAGGCAGCCGGGAGGCATGATCCTGAGACTGCAGGTGTTGTATGTTTTACAGGTGGTAGGGATACAGGCCGTCTGCACGCAATATCCGCCATACCCGAGTTCTGGCTACCCCTGTTGTCCGTGTATTGTCACGTACACTGGCATGTGGTGTTTCAGAGATCTCTTCTAGCATAGTCACATCATGTCAGTGATACTAGCGCTCATGTGTTCATCGTGGGCATGCTCCTACTCCAACACTGGTACACCTTGGCAAACGTATGATGCGCTGCTTGGCAGGCTGGATACCGCCGACGATACTCGACCGCTTCATGACGCCCACTGCAGTTACAAAACCCATACATACACAAACACCATGTCTGCGTACTCTACTCATGTAAACAGTCCTGGCATTGTGCGAATCCTCACCTCGTAACACGAATGCTGAGTGATCATGCCAGTCTCTCAAAGCTGTGATCTGCTTGTGGTTGAATGGAACACCTTGTCAACTGCATGTGTGTGTCTTTCACCTTTCCAATCTTCACAACAATAAGTGGGTTCCTCCATTTTATCTGGCTATGATGTCTGCGTGTTTATCCCTGTAACTAGTTGATGCAGTTGCGTAGCCCATTTATTTAAACAATGTTTTTTGTTTGTAATTTTCTAAAGAACACTTCCATGAAGTATGGCGGTCGAACCGATGACATCCTGTATTATTGGGGCATTAAAATTATATGATTATTACTGAAAATAATTTAAAAACATCAAATTTTCATAATAACAATTATTTAGAGCAAAAAAAAATAATATGTAACATGTGATAGTAAAACCATTAACATAATATCATAGAAACGTAAGCTTCCACAAAATCACTAGACAGACGATCCGAAAAGCAAGCATGACCGAGCTGTGAAATATACGGAGTTACGTTTTTGTATTCCTTCAATCCGTAACTAGATACAATCTCAGTGTTCGCTGTACTGTATATTATTATAGCTTTTAATTTATAGAATACTGTTGACCAAGGCGTAATACACTATACCTGATGTTCTACATTAAGTATTGCACGTGGACAGACAGCGAGTTCTGTATAAATTTGTGATCAAGTATTTTTTTCCCCACAAGGGCAAATTTTATTTCCGTATAGATTTTGAAATAATTTTTTTCTTGTTTGTATCTGGTGTATAGACATTTTACTAAGAATTAACCTAGTATTTAGCACAGTATAACAATCACGAAGAAAAAATTTACATATGCGTAATACATTTGTTCATTATTAAAAAGCACCTATTTCATTTACTTTTAGCTGTTTTGATTTCCCTAAATAATCTTAATATGCTGAACTCAATTTAATACAAAACATTACTTTAATGCAATGCTATTTTGGAATTTATTAAAGTACATAGTAATTACGAAGTAAACGTACGTTAGTTTCATTAGAATGTAATCGAGTAACAAGCTCACGCCAAATAATTTAGTATTAACTACTGCACTAACTAACGGAATAAAGGACTTAAAATAACTAACTCAGAACTCACTGCCTGTAAAGTTATTTTCTAAAGAGGGTGGTTCATCTCAGTTATCGTCTTTTTTTATTTCAATATTTCTACCAGATATTTTTTTATTATTTTAGACATAAATTGTGACTAAATCTTCCTCTCACAAAATTTGTGTATCTCTCATAGTTTTTGCGTGATGAGTCGTAAACGTAAAAATTTGCACTTTTCGGTTTTATGCACACCATTAAAACCAACTGACACACCAAACAAAAAAAAATTCACAGTTTCTAACAATGTTGTAGGCTATGACCTGACGCATATAAAAACAAAAATTATATATTTTTGTATTTAAAAAAATTTATTGCAATTTTTTAAGTTTCATTTAAAAATTCAGCATTTTATACAGAAATAATTTTTTTTTTTTTTATATATGTGTCAAAAGTCATATCCTACAACATTGTTTTGCACTGTGAATTTTTTCGGTTTGGTATGTTTGTTGGTTTTAGTGGCATGCATAAAACCGTAAAGTGCAAATTTTCATGTTTACGACTCATTACGAAAATGAGAGGTACACAAATTTCCTAAGAGGAAGATTTAGTCACAATTTATGTCTAAAATAAAAAATCTGGTAGAAATATAAAAATAAAAAAAGATGTTGAAAATTGAGGTGACCGCACCCTTAAAATCAGTGCACATAATAGTTTTAGTAACAATGAATTATTTTTGATACACTTTATTCTCTAGTGTTAGTATGATTCACAGTGTAGCCATCTGGAATTTTTCACATTGGCAATATTGAATACGTTTCATATACATAACAATTGAAATTTAGTTTTTGTAGTTAACATTTAAGATGCTGTGCCTTTGAACAAAGTTTGAATGTGTTCATTAATTATTCATTAATTATTTATGTTTCTGTTTACATTTCCGAACCAATTAGATTCTTGGCTTGAACTCAAAACAATTTTGATTAAAGGTCCTTAGTATGTTGTGGTAATTTTCTAATGCCCCACTACCTTCATTTTATACAAGAAAAGCTAAACCTTAATAGTAATGTGCTTTTGGTGGAAATTTATATTGAAAGCCTTTCGTACAGTAAACTACCATGATTCCATGGCTGGTTAGATACAGTTAAAACAAAATTATTTGTTAACTGTCATAGATTTTTAAATATGACTTTCTTAAAGGGCAACTAGTTTAAATTGAAATAATCAGAATGATCACTACCTTATAAAAAAATTATATTGAGACTTAATTTTGGACATGTACTTCAATATGCTAAAATTTTGCTATGTATTCTTTTTGAGAACAGGAAAAGTAATTGATATGATCAAAGTGAAATAGCATGGGTACATAATTTGTATATAATTTACTTAATACTTAGAATCTCTCTCACATAACAGTCTTTCAGGAAGAAATGTGGTTCTGAGTACCACACCTTTGTTGAAACAAACAACACAAAATAAAAGATGCTGATAAGCCATTGTGCCAGGAGGTCACTGATTGGCTGGTAGTTGTCTCCATGGAGGAGAAGGGGAAGCATTGTCGCTGTGCGAGGAGTGAGAGGCACTCTTGTCGCGGGTGCTCGACGCGTAAGACGTTGGCGAGGCATTCTCATAATTTCTAATTTAATGTAGAGGCTCTTGTTGCTGGTGCCAAATGCAGAAGACGTCAGAGAGGCAGTCTTATAATTTCTTATTGAATGTAGAGAGACTTGTCGTGTATGCCAGACACGGAAACGGTTTGCATGGCATTCGTTTTATCTATAATTGAATTTATACACACCTGTGTAAAGTGATGGCACACACATTAAATGAGTTTGTGCAAAATTGCTTTTATTGATTGAGCTATAAGAATATTGATCAGGAAAAGTGTCAGTTTTGTTTTTCTTCCATGCATGGGGATATACATACCATAAGTAAAGTTTAATAGTCAATAATGGCAATTCCTTTACTCTGGCGCCTCAGTTCCAAAACCCTACGTCACCAGTAAATACAACGGATTGCTTATTCATTTGACCTCCCGCCAGTGTAAGAACAACTTTATCCACAAACACTACCAATTGCCATGCAGACTTATGCGAAAAGTAACGAATAAGGAACGGAATTAAACGTTGCAAAACTTATAGGTACTTACCATGCAAAAGTATCACGACAGAAGGGGATCCACTGTATTATGAATGGGAGATTAAAAGATTAAAAAAAGTAAAGGATATAGAATGGAAAAATGAAGGGATGACAGAAGTTAAGGAAGAGCTGGAAAGAATGATTATGCCGAGTACATACAGGTATCTTCTTGTATAAGAGTGTGAACACCTTGTTCACAACTACATGTTTGCTCGATAGTGCAGTAGGGATGCTTCAGTTTTTCTTTATCTTTTATGTACAAGTCGAGCGTGAACATGAAGTAATAGTTATTATTATTATTATTATTATTATTATTATTATTATTATTATTATTATTGTTACTTCACTAACATTTGGGGACCACCCAGTGCCAAGTTCTAACTAAGGCTGTTCAATATCATAAATTGTGATATCAATATTAAATTCAACTTTTTAATTGTTATTTTCTTTCTATCAATGATATAATTTTTCTGTGTATCAATGATATTGATAACATTGTAACTTTTCCGTATATCAGTAGCGTTAATAATATTGTTGTAAGTTTTTGGTGTACCGATGTGCTGTTAACATAAAATTTTTAATTTATGGTTTCCAATAATTTTCTGTTTTTTGATATTGATTTTTCTGTTATTTTGATTAGCATACTTCCTAAAATTTGTACAATTAATAAAATCAGTAGTTAACCTAATATGGTCCATTAACTTGATACAGTTTTGTTAAAATTTTAAAATAAATATAGATATTACCAAATTCGTAGGTTTAGATGCTCACTCTTAATTTTAGAATCACGTTTTGAAAGACACTCAAATAAACATTTTAATTTTCTGCTAATGAATTGAGTTTGAAACCCTTCACTTAATGTGTTCCATATGACGAGAATGTGTATATATTCTCACGAACACTCGCAATACAATAACATCACAAATGGCATACAATTTTCAACAAACGCAAGTGTGCTAGCATTTTCACTTTAATTGTTTGTTGACAAAAGTTCTAATCCAAGAATAGCTCACTGCCAGATACTGAAAATATTTGCAATTTTTGTAGTGCTGAATAAAGTCTTCAGAAATCCATATATGGGGTGTTCGGAAATTCATGTTACAAACTTCAAGGGCTAGTAGGAGGGACTGAGTAGACAATATTTTGATGACGGAGTCATGTCCAGAAACATACAGTTTCCGTGCTACAGCCATTACAATGTGTCGGATGTGCCAGTGTTGTTTTGTAACCGGATAGGCAGTATGACGTCAGAACAACACCACATCAACTGCTTTATAAGAGAAACCTGTGCCCGTTTCACGACACAATTTATTACTAAATAAGCCAAGGCATGTATCGTATCACTCAAGCGGGTCGCCAACGGCAACAGGCCTGATAAAGCCAAGTATCCTTGTTACCCCCACACCCACAGTCGCAACTCACGCTACTAATGGCAGATCAAACAGGGCACTCAAGGTACTACACTACTTTCAGGAATACTCTCAT
>PNEQ01038472.1:0-57200 GCA_003012365.1 Medauroidea extradentata | reverse complement strand
GGCAGGAAGGCGAACTCAGTCACACACGCCAGCAAAATGGCTTCCCTGGCCAGCAACATGGCGGAAACACCTACTGCCAATCAGCGTGAGGCAGCTGCTCTGCTAGTCGGCAGCCAGGCCAATAGGAAACCTGTAGTAACATGCAGGAGCCAAACAGACACGGGGCTGGAGTCTACATCCTCGGGCAGCCAATAAGCGGCCAAGTTCGCCTATATCAAACGAGCCGCCACGTCATTTCACGTCTGTATTACTATTTAGTCTGTGATAGCATAATGCAAAATCATTATTCTAAAGTTACGGGAACATAGTAATAACAAAAACCAAGTTTCTTACTCGAATTAAATAATTTACACTGGGATTAGAGATTATTGGCAATATGCTAAAATATTAAAAAAACACGCAACAGTCCTTTTGTATTTTTTAGATAATTGTCATAAATGAAAAAAATCGTCATCGTTTTCAGATTTTTTTTTTTAAAGTATAATTTAATCTCATCGTGTGTTTTTAAATATTTTTTGCATATTGTCCATAATATATAATATATAATATATAATTTCAGTGTAAAGTATTCGAGTAAGGCGCTTGGTTTTTTTTTTCTTCATGTTCCCGTAACTTGCAAATTTTGACTTTGTCATTTCACTATGGGAAAACTATGTGAGTTAAAGACATTTTGCAAGTGGGAAATGTAGTAACAAGTAACGCCTGGAAAGCGATCACTATGCTGTGCAAATTTAAAATAACGAACTTTTGCCACGTGAACGCCCGTAAGGCGACCGCCTGGCGAAGGCCGTGTGCGTGTCGGAGGCGAAAAACGTTGAGGCGTTACGAGCGACGCCAACCGGCATATGTATTGTGATATCGCCTCTACAGCCAAAGTCACAAACACGCGCCGTAACGTTTTTAATGTAGGACTAAGCCGTGACCCTGTCATTATATTGAACCCGTCGCTATAGCAAAGTGCAAGTGTATAACTTAATTTGGAACGAATTCGGTACGTTTACCTTGAGAAATAATCATTCTGAATAAGCCGATTTTAGCCTAGTTAGAAGGCTTTAAAATAACTCCTCCCACGTGGTAGGTAACTTAAATATCATAATTAAAGGAGTCTGAAGTGTGTTTTTATTTCGTAGCCAAGTATTGTGGACGCACGTTTACCGGTTTCTGTGATAAAACGTAACTCCGAACACACGGCACGCAGTTCGAACACCAGCCAGGCGGCCGCCTTAAGAAACAAACTGTGT
The DNA here is from genome assembly GCA_003012365.1 of Medauroidea extradentata. NCBI lineage: Eukaryota > Metazoa > Arthropoda > Insecta > Phasmatodea > Phasmatidae > Medauroidea > Medauroidea extradentata. The sequence goes on along the minus strand of PNEQ01038472.1, from coordinate 55,959 downwards.
TTTTCAAATGTGTGCGAAGTACTCAAATGAATGCTACTTACTGTTTAGTACAGTTGTAACCATAAATCGGGGAACCGACATAATGCCTAATGGTGTAATGCTGAACTTATTTTTTAGGCATTGCGCCGTTAGGCTTTTCGCCATTAGGCATTACGCCATTAGGCATTATGCCAGAGCTAGTTTGTTTTAGGCACTAAGCCGTTAGGCGTTACGGCGTGTACTCCATAAATCCTCTCTGAAACGTCCACTATATTCGAGTCTCTGGCGAAGAGTTATTAACGCTGTAGACACGAAGCCATTATCGTAAGACGTGGTGATTAGAAACACTGGGGTGATTAGAAACACGATTTTAAAGCTAAATTTTCAGATTAAATTCCGTTTTAAAAATTCAATTTTTAGGTATGCAAGTTAAAACAGCTTATAAACTGTATCTTTATTTAAATTATACTATTTTAAAGCAAAATGTGTTAGCTACTAAGTTATTTATAATTTTGTTTCTATTCACCCCAGTGTTTCTAATCACCCTGTTTTACGGTATTCAAAGTAGTATAGTTGGAGAACCTGCTGCACACAACTACGCTGCAAAAAAAAAGGGCAAAAGAAAAAAAAGCAGCTAGTACTTATCTCATCCTAGTACAAATTGGCAAGGAGCATTATCGTCAAGTGCGACGTGGGAGTTGAAAACAGCAAGTAAAAATACGTTTCTGTGCACAGTCTTTCTTATGACTTCAGAATATCTTCTTTGTGCTTTTCCCTGAACTGCCTCTGTTTCTTCCGCTGTCCTTCCATTTGCTTCTTTTATTATCCGTGTGCACCGAAGCCTTTATAATGCAAGCTCGTGTACGGTCGTAACCGTTTTATGTCCCACCCTGAACTTTCAGCAGCGCGAAAAAACCTGGCCGCGGCAGAACATTCTTCTTCGTGGTCCATGTTTTACATCTTCCCAAACTTCCCTCTGCGCCGACTTGGTAATGTGTACAGTCCTGGCAATTTATAGAATTTATCTTACTGTAGGCTTGAAGGAACAAACTCGTATACATTTGAGAACCTGAATCTTATATAAAAAAACTTATTTTCTTGTCAGCAATTTAAAATTTTCTTTGAATCTTTTCTGAAATAAATCTTGCTTTGTACCGAAGATGTTAAAAGGATATTTTTATACCTCCTTTTACGGCGAAAAAAAAGGAGCATTTTAAACCTCTTTTGGCTACAGTAAATACATTTTACTTATTGCCAAAGAAAGGTTTAAAAAACTGCTTGAGGGCGATAATTTTTTTTCCACCTTAACGGTATAAAATTCTTTCAGCTTATGTTGGTTACAGTAAATAAGTGCACACCGAATCTGAATGTAACTGTTTTAAATTACTTACAAGCATTTCTAAGATGTGCTACCGTTTCTTTTATTTTAACAGATGTCATGCCAGTATAGTCGGAATAAATTTCAGCACGTACATAAACTGGTCCTAAAATACAGTTGAATTTACCACACTGTTCTGACAGGCCATCAACTCTTCTTAGAGTTAAAATAAATTACTAAAACAAGGCACTGTTGAATGGATATACTACACTGGTGGGATTCCCGCTAATATATTTATTGTTATGTACAAATAATACAGCAGGTACTGCGCTGAAGGGATAGTAATTAAGTTATTTAGTTCCTACCGGTTTTGCGATAGTTATTTATTTAAGCTTAAACAACAGCATATATAAAAACCTGCTTGGTGGTTTTGTTTAAATGGTTTTTGCTGTAATAGCTAATTTTTTTAAAGCAAGAATTACATAAATAGTTAAAACCATACTGTATAATTTACTGCCATGAAAAACTCAGCCAACATGGAGAAGACGATATTACACAAAAGTGCCAGAGTTTTGATACATGCTGTCGTTTAGGCGTAAAAGTTTTATATCGCTGAAAAAGTAGAAACTAGAGAGTGTGACCTTAATGTACCAATTAAAAGGAAACTGATAAATACGCGTTTTAATTAGGGCGCAAGATAGACTTCAAACAATTATATGTATGTGCCACTTTCTCACTGGAGCATAGACTAATTTGACACCTCCCAGACTGCGCTGAGCTATAACGAACCACATAAATGCAGGTTTTATTCTGTGCTACCACTGTGTCAGCGAGCAGCCAATGTTCAGCTGCTGTCTGCTTATGTATGTAGATGTTTTTAGAGGCTATCCTACAGTTCAATGAACCAGTCAATTCTTCCGATCTCTACCAATTATTTTCGGTTAATTTATCCTAAGACTTTCACCACTGGTAAGTTGATTTCAAGAAGGAAAATTAATGCAATCTCAATGGTAGTTTAAAAAGAAACTTATTTCTTGTTTAAACATATGGTAATTGTTTGGTGAAACACACAAGCAATAAAATAACACTGATAAAGGGAGTTTGTCAACACACAGTTACGCTATAATAAACGACATTATGTAAGTATATATTAATTTTTCCCTGAAAAAAGTCACTAAATTTTGCTCATATTAAATTTTTTATCTCTAATAGTTTTCGTGCAATTGATCGTTAGTCAAAATTTGAATGTTACCGTTTTAGGGACGACACAAATTAATACCAACTCACTTACCAAACTGGAAAAAAATTCACAGTGGATAAAGATGTTGCAGGGTACAATTTCCTGTACATAAAAATAAGGAACAATTTTATTTACATTTAAATAAAATTGCTGGAATGTGTAATAAAAATACGCAAAATTCGATGGTTTAAAAAAAATTCCAAATTGTTTTATTTTGCGATTTAACATGTTTCGTATGTCAGTTAGAAATGTAATATCAACTGAAAAGTTCTACAATGTAAATTGGCGAGATATTTTCTACGACACTAAGTGAAACTCTTTTTAGACATTTATAACGAAGTCTGGTGACATACGCTTCTCTTTTTGACTGCGCCAACAAGAATAAGGTTACAACGATACCACAAGTCTGTGATTTCAGGTTAGAAACCCCCCCCCGTCCCCACCCCAAGTTCACTAGAGATATTAACAGCCAATCACTGACCCTGAAGCGGAGCTGCGTATGTGCACATAAGGTAGTGAAACAAAGTGGTGCAGAATTCATTTCACAAAAAACACTGGTCCTAATAATAGATTTGCTTTGTTTCCTATCATGGAGGTATTTAACAGTTTTATGAGCCAAGAGTTCCACTGAGTATTTGTAAAACTTTTCTTATTTTGTTCTTCTAGAGAATGACATAGGAGGTCCAGACAGCCTCGTTCAAAGTGTTTGTGGCTCATGAATTATTCAACTTGACAGATCGTCTGTGATTCGTTTGTAAATAGCTAAACCAAGCCAAAAATTCGTCGTCCAATAATACAATGCGCAGGATGCTGCAGTGATTTGGACAATACGCTGACAAAAAAAAATATCGCGATTTTCCACCATCTTTATCTATTGCTTAAGGCCATGATCTTTCATTAATTTCAAACAATAGCAAATAAATCTAAAATGTTTTAACCAAACGCTTTGAAAAAATTTGAGACTGTGTACAGTCATATGATACACCATTTTGCCAGAGAGTTTTTTTTAAATAATAATGTACCGTTTGCTAGCTAAGAATTATTTCGTTTCATTTTGGCTTATTCTGACAACAAAATATGTGATATTTTAGTGGCAGAATTATAAAAATAAATGTGGTGTATTGCAACAGAAAAATTCAGATACAAACGATGACATATACGTGTTAAACGGTAAGATCTAATATCTGATATGCATATTAATTTGCGTTTAAAAATATATTTTCGAAACCGCTGTAAAACTAAAGAGCGAGACATTAATTGAGGGATTCAGCTATTTAATCACCAGTAAAAAGCAAAACGAAAAGAGACAGCATTAAAATATGGGTAGCCTAGTCAAAAAGGAAAACAACGCAAAATTCCCAGTTTTAAGTAAAATGCGCACAGAAAGATTTCCGTTTCGCCGAAAAACTTGTTAATTAACATATTTGCTTGATTTTAATTTGAAGCAAAAGTACTATTTTAGGTGTTTAAAATGTTTATAGTCTACCTTTGCTGAAATTATCACACTTTAAAATAAAATAAATACAATTTCTAGCTCTTAACTGGCAATCAGAAAAAAAAGTGCCACGTTATTAAAACAAGTGAATTTACGTGTTGTTTTTCCTTTCAGACGAGTAGATTTTTTTCAGTTGTTTCCTTTTTGAACTGGGCCATCGATATGATGTGGGGTCAATTAAATACATTCGATAAAAAACTATGCACCACTAATGCAGTTTAAAATGCATTAATTTACTTAAAACAAAGCAATAACAATACACGTTTCAATAAAATATGGGTGCACCGAGTGAATTTACAATTAAATTGGCGATACAGAACGTACATACATATTCAGTTCCAAAGAGACGAAACCGATAAAGGCCTATTATACATTTCTTTGTCATGAATTGCAATTCTATGAAAACCAGATAAAGGAAAATTGACCAAGCGTATTTCTTGCTAATAACCTTTCATCGCCGCAGGCATTTCCACGTAATAGGAATCAAAAGTACAAACAAGATTTGCGTGTCCGTTGAATTGTTCGCACTTGCTCGATGAATAAAACATGTGGGGAAAAAACAGAGTTACATTTTGAAGTCATTTGCATTCCATTTTTTAAATAACCTAACCAAACACCTACGCAAGTCTCTTTGAACGTTAATGCTCAAGGCGTGTTTTACAGTAATTTTTATCACCATGATTTGTATTTTTTTATTTGTACAAGATATTTTTTTCTTATTTTTGACACAAAAAGTAACTAAATTTTGCTCATATGAAGTTTTTTTTATCTCTAATAGTTTTCGAGCAATGGCTCGTTAGTCAAAATTTGAATGTTACCGTTTTAGGGACGACACTAATACCAACTCACTTACCAAACTGGAAAAAATTCACAGTGGATAAAGATGTTGGAGAGTACAATTTCCCGTACATAAAAATAAAGAACTTTTTTTTTTGCATTTAAATAAAATTGCTGGAATGTATAATAATAATAATAATACAAAAAAATTAAGTAGTTAAAAAAATGCAAAATTGTTTTATTTTGTGGTTTAACATGTTTCGTATGGCAGTTAGTTTTAGTGTCGTTCTTAATACAAACACGCAAATTTAGACTTACGAGCCATTGCGCAATAACTTTACGAGATAAAAAAATACTTTGTAAGAGCAAAATTTAATCACATTTTGTCTCAAATAAGAAAAAAAAATTCTGGCTCAAATATGAAATTAAAAAACATGGCGATGAAAACTGCTGTAGACCGCGCCCTTAAAACAAACAAAAACAGAGAACTTAGGAGAGTAAAAGGAAATTTTTTTAGTTTCCTCAGAAATAGCTCTTTTATGTAATACACAAATGGGTGTAATAAAGTTATGACTTATATGACCGATCACCATGAAACTTGGCACATTTTGAATTTTTGCATGGAGAAGGTACTTATGCTATTCATTTCACTGTAACTTACCAATTAACCATTAGAAGGCGCAGTAGCGCTTCGACTTCCAGGCCGTTCAGTCAGTCACCATAAAAATTGGTGTACATTGATATTTTGGCACGGAAAATTAAGACTAAACATTCATAAGGGGCTAAGTGCCAAAATGTAAGTTTATAAATAATGACAAAAACGGTATATTGCGACAAACAAATGAACAAGGAATTATCAAAATGCGTTCACATATTTATTACAGTAGGAAAGTAGTAAATACGAGCAATCGAACAGTAACTAACACAAAACACTTATGAACATCAATATATATTTTTTCAATGAACTAGAATGCATTGATGTTACTCCAACCATACAACTGTGCTGATGTACGGCACCCATGAATATCACTAGGAGATAGCACTATAGGTATGTCTTCGACCTAATGTTTTGGCACCTTTCTATGTACCTAACTCATTTTTGTCGAAAATGGTACTTAGACCCTTTTGAATGTTAAGTCCTCAGTTTTAGCGATATCCATTTTGTTATAACTCGTCACAAGATGGCACTGCAGCGCAATAACTTTTATACGTAGCTACCTCGTTTGACGTATGTGACAACTGGCGGGCATTGGATACATGGGGAGGGGGAATGGGGTGTTCTCAAATCGAACAACGTCAATTTGTTATGTGTGTGTGTTGGTGTGGGAGTGTGTGTGTACACACACTGGCAGGACATCATTCTAGTCAAAAATTTTTTTTTACTGGCGCGTACTTAAGAGGTCTGGAACATAAATGTTTACAGTATGCTGCTAGATTTTTTTTCTGGTTTATATATTTTAAGTGAATGATTTGAATGAGATCTTGAACGTTTATGGGTATGATGAGAGGAAAGTATTGGCGAGGAAGACAAGGAGAACTTTGGAGGAAAAAAATAGGGCAACGGCAAGACCTGCGACGTTCCACGCCGAAAGAAATCATTAGCGACCCCAACGGGGTTGCAGGTGGCCACTGCTTCTCCACTCGAACAAAGGCTGGTATTTTAGTACATTACACTACAATTTTGAAATAGTTAAAAATAGTCCGGAGTATCGAGATTTGGAGTAACGTGGAAGGACAGCTGTCAACTAAATTTTGTTAATTTTTAATAAATAACAGGTATTTGATATTCGTTATTAAAATTTTACTGCGTTTTGGAAACTATAACATGAGCCAATTGTATAACATATTCATTTTTGAATCGGTTCCAGGAAAGGTATTTTTGCTCTATATCATGTAATAAATATTGATATCATAGCACAAATATATTTTGTGTACGACTTCCAAACCTGAAAGATATTTATTATATTTTACTGATAGATACATTACGATTGGTACACTGTCTGCTAACACAATGTAAGTCTGGATACACGTTAATTAACTCAGGATATAAAGTTCATTGTGAACTATCTTCATTTATGTAAATGAAAAAGTTTTTATTGTGGTTAGATCAACAATAATTTGGGCGTCTCAATTTCCAAACTACAGAATATATTTTACTGTGCGAAATTAATATGCAGTAATAATATGTAATATTTACAAGTTGCACAGTATTTGGTACAAACGTAAAATAATTTTACAACTTAAATTTCTTGCGATGTAATGTTTACCGTGCATATATTCGAATTTACCCTTATACTAATCGGCCAGGAGGACCTGGCTGGACAAACTACTTAAGCCAGTTTAAGGATGTTTAAGTGCGATGAAATCATATTTTAAATTTTAATGAAATATTGTTAGTTTTGTAGACGATACTTGGGGGTACAATATTCTCTTATGAAACAATTTTAGCTCTCATAGTTTTCTCATAACGGTGCATTAAAGTCAATTTTTTCTTGTTACGCAGCCATGCAAATAGCGAAAAATAATTTATCTACTTAAATTAAATTATTCACTGTGTAATAACATTCCATGAGCTCTGTAATATAACATTTTTAAATCCACAACGTAATATTTTGAATTTTTTTTAAAAAGATCCCAAAATTATAGAAAAAATTGCAAATTCTATATACATCTTTTTTTAAAATATAAAAATAGTTCATTGGAAGTGTTTAATGTTTCAATACGTAGCCGTGGTTTTCTCTGTTTGCATGGCAGCAGAATTTGCAAATTTTGACTTTGACGCACCGTTATGAGAGCTATAATTGTTTAGTGAGAGGAAACTGTACTCACAATTATCGTCCATAAAACTAACGATGTTTCATAAAAATAAAACATTATTATTTTATCGCACCTGAACACCCTTAAGCTGTTAGTCCACAAATTGTAAGTATAGAATTGCCGACCTTTGTTCTATTTACCATAAAAATGGTTTCCTTCAGACAATAATAGGCGAAGCTAGATGTCATTATAATGGTGACTACACTCATTTGCAAGAGCATTAAAAACTTTAAATACGATTTTCTCAAAACACCATTTTTTGACTTAAGTAGTTAGCCACCCAGGTCTATTGTATGCATACTTTTTGTAGTATTTTCCTTTACTTTTTATTAAGAAGCCATCTGAAACTTTTGCGGGTCAACATTTCATCCGTTAATAATTTTTCTGAGACTTCTGTTTATTTTCCACTGATGTTTTTAAAATAGGTTCCCAGCGGCTCGAAACAAGCCCAATATCACACCACTCCGTTCTGAGTTTGTTCCTTGTTTTCATCTTAAACCGTTTGTGAAGTCCCGTAATTACTTCCTTCGCGGGACATTTAAAAACATTTGTGTGTTTGCATCTCGTTTAGATGGAAGTGCCTCTGGCTATCTTGGCACAGCATCTTGCCTCCTTCTCTTGTATCTCAAGGGAATGACGTCAGAGGTCCAGACAGCCTCATCCCAAGTGTTTGTGGCTCGTGAATTATTCAACCCAGTAACAAATTCCCTGGCACGATGGCTATTATTGATCAAGCGCTCGAGCCAACCGCAGTGTTTCCAAGTCGCCGCTTTCATTCGCTGACAGAAATGTTTGACGAGTAAAACACCATGGCACAATCAAATGATTTTGTTTGTAGGTCAAACACATTTTTTCTGCCGAGACAAAATTATATCGATTTCGTTCCGATTATATTTTTTTGCCCATAATAATACAATTTTAATGGCAAATCTGAACATTTCATTGGCTGAAGCTTTATCGCGGAAAAAATTTACAATTTGCTGGGTTTCAACATACGTTCAGCTTATGAAATGACTGGGTTTCGCTTGTGCGTGGAGCTGTTGCCCTATTTGACGGAGGCAATAAGAATCCCGATATTGTAGTATGTAATGCCAGTTATTGGTCTGCAGACAGCTACGTTGTGTCATAAGTATATTACCGAATCATATATGTTTCAAGGAACTACAGTGTTATCAAGGGTAGGTTGGTACAAAACATTTTCGCGGTACACCATCATCTCCAATTATATTAGTATTTTTTAAAGTAAAATAGTGAAAGGTGTAGTTAGTGATTAAAAGCTTCACGGAAACACTTAAAGCACCCTTAAAAATAGGGACCTGAAAATTTCGCGTTTTGTTTTGGGTATAGGTTAGAATTCAAATAACTGTAAGGTTGTGCTAAGTTCGTAATTGGCTCTTGACACATTTAACACCTCCTGGAGAGACCTGGGCCAATTATGAATAAGACAGTGAATACAGGCCCAATCATAGGATATCACTGTGTCAGCGAGCAGCCAATGAACACACGCATTTTTCCAGTCTATACTTACAAAATATACTTAAATGTGGTTATTTGTGGAGGGAAAAGTTTACTGTTTGTTATGCATCAAGGCTATAAGTTCATTTCTGACGCTTTTCTTTCGATACTAGTGGGTCTCCGTTTGACTGGGCGGCTGCTAATTCTAATGCATTACGACTGCGCGTCTGTGATTCGACAGTGCCACACAACTATCATCCAATCATACAAGCAGCAGGCTGCTATACTGGTTTGGAGAATACGCTGGCGGCGGAAAAGATTTTTGCGACTTTCCACCATCTCTAATTATACTTCATCAAATGTACACACACATATATATATATATATTAGATATTAAACATTATTTATAATATATGTATGTAATATATATTATACACATTATATATTTTACACATCTAATACATTTTGTATGTATTATATATTTTACATATATTATGTATTTTATATACATTATATACTTTATATATATTGTGTATTATAAAAATATGCTTTAGATATTTTATACCTATTAAGTAATTTATATACATATTACATATTTAGTATACATTATATATTATATTAAATGTACAAGAAACATATGCTTTTACCCGAGCTTTGCTCGCGTGGTTCTAAAAATAACAATGGAGTTTTGTAAGTTGAACACCAGTTTTATGTGTAGTAAAAAGGTAAACCACAGAAACAATGCAGAAAGAAAATTTGAAACTAACAAAACATAAACTATGTAATAAACCTATTGCACAGTTTACTTTTTTGTTATAATAACTGATACCGTTGACTTCATTCGCATGTTTTTCAGTTTAATGCGATAACATTCCTGAATTTAAATACGAGTTTCGAAACATGCAAAATTATAGAAATAAAGCAATGTTAATGGTTATTAACGAATGTTTGTCATGTGTCATTCACAATTAATCTAATTCGTGCTAGAAAATTCTTGCAGTGTACAGTTTGTGATGCTATTATATCCAAAGTTATTTCAGAGTAAGTACAGTACTGGTCCCGCAGCCTAGGAAAGGTTTTGAGAGAGTGGCATAGCAGACGTGAAATGGTATCTGCTGCGCAGCTACCCGCGCCACATTTCCCCTCCCAGCCAGTAAGAAGGAAAATGACGGTGCCCTAAGTGTGCCATTAGAAACTACAACTAATCAGCAGGGGCAGGAGGAGGAGGAAACGTCTCCTCTGCGCATCGCCAGGACCTTTCCTAGCTCGCGTGAAGTGTACGAACCAAAACAACTCACTGCTGCTACACTAGCGCTTACATGATTCTTGGTCGAATAAGTTAAGCATATCCGTGATGGTCACTTACATAGTATGTATCCACTGACACCCGCGCACCTTGTCACATATACAAAGGGACATGAAATTTTAGTAAATTCAATGACCTGCACGTTATAATCCAGTGTTCTATGCTCTCTCTCTCTCTCTCTCTCTCTCTCTCTCTACCATTTGACCATTAGCTGCTACACACTAGGACAGAAGACAATGAATGAATAGACGAGACTTGTTTATGAATAGGACAATGGATTCTAACACGTAGGTCATTGAATTCGCGAAATTTTCCTGTCCCTGCCTGTCCACTCACTGTAGCAGCAGACAATGTACAAGTATCTGAGGACATAGTGTATATAGGACTGTGGAGTCCAGCCTGTTAGTCGTTGAACCCGCGAAATATCTGGTCTCTATTCGCAAATTAACACTCAAAACGCTTTCAGAAATATGCAGGAATTTGGAAGTTAATAAAAGTAAGACAATAAAAGAACCCTAAAATAGAGATTATACATTTTTTTTTTTGCAAATAGGCTATTATACTAGTATGACGGATTTTTTAGAATACTATCTTGCGTCGTGAAAGTTTACCATAAATACATCACAATATAAGTATGCCATTATGTTGGTAAACATTTTTTGTGCTATTTGAGGGGGAGGGGGGAGACTTGACAATTCACAAATTCCATTCAACGCTTTTTGCGTAAGTGGAAGTCCTATTGTAACGCTGCTTTATCTGCAGTAGGCAATAAAAGGATATGCCATACGGGCGAGACTGGTGCTGGTGGCAAGAATGATACAGTCTTTATTAGCAGAGCACTAAATTTACGCGTAGCGATTTCGTTGAAACTTTTTATTGGTTTTATAATTTTGACTCTATAATACATTTATTTTAGCAATATCTAAACAGTTCTGCAGTAGGCACCTCCGTGAGCGGTTCGGTTTTTTGGGTCTTGTGTCGGGAATGTTGCACCTTACATGTTTGTGATGTTCTGGAAGTTTCTATTGTTTAATAGACAGTCTTGTTAATGGATATTGATTATCATTATCGAATAGCGTTATGTAGTATTGATTCTTGCTATTGGCCTCGGGAGAAAGTAGTAGGCTATTCATAACCTGTAATAAACTCAAACACTTCTCTGTCCATGTATAAGGAAACACGTTGGGATTCTTCTAGTAGACACAGCAGTGCGAAAAAAAAAAGTTACAAAATAATAAATAAAATAAAATTATTAGTAAACCTAAGATAGTCGAGTGCTGCCGACCCCCCGTAGCTCAGTTGGTTGAGCGACCGACTTGGATACGAGGGGTTCTGGGTTCGATTCCCAGGTCTAGCTGGGTGTACAATTTGTGTTTGTCCGTTAGCGTCTTTTCAATTGTCAGAGTCACCAAATACTGTCACAACTGGAGAATTGTCACATACTTAAGCTATAAAGGGGGGATGTTTGGCTCGTTGGCGATGTTGCGACCTCGCCAAGGAGCCTAACATTTTTGTAAAGAAAATAAATAATTAAAAAAAAAAAAATGGTCAGACTTCTCAACTCACACCTAAGTGATCCGGGTTCGATCCCGGATTTTTCGAATATGAGAAACGTGGCGGATGTTGCTGTTGGTCGACGGGTTTTCTCGGGGAATTCCCATTTCCCCGCCTCACTCATTCCGTCGCTGCTCCACAGTCATCTCTCCTCACCCCATCCATTCCTCAGGTCGGAGGTTACCAGTCAAGCAGCCGGCCCAACCTTCACCCCGGCCTTCTCTCACACGCAATCCCTGTATAGGTAGGGACTGGAAAATTTCGTGCATTCAATGACCTGGAGGCTAGAATCCATAGTACTGTACACAATCAAGCCCCGTCTATTCGTTCATTGTCTGTTGTTCCACTGAGTAGCAGCTAGTGGACAAATAGTCGGGGCTTGAGTATGTATAGTACAATGGATTCTAACCTACACGTCGTTTATTTCGCAAAATTGTCCAGTCCCTATCTATAGGCTGCAAAACGGCCGAAATAAAATTTTAAGCAGTGCTCACTTAAAATTTTGCGAATTCAATGAACTTCCACGTAACTAAAAACCATGGTAAACTTTTCAACCCACTCGAAATTTAACATATAATGACCCAATATAACTTATGTTTAATTAATTACAAATTACGCTGAGAGGTCAGTTCATAGTGAACGGCCTATACCAGTCTAATGGGTTCACAGACAACTCATAGCTGTGTATAGTCGCTGTTTAGCACCGCATGCCTTGGAATACGATCACGATACACCATTGATAGCCCCAGACCCTTGAACAATGCGAGGAACCTTTAAAGACTCTTTCTAACAAGCGCGCTTAATTTATTTTTAAATACAGACTCAAATTTTATAAATATTAGTTTAACAGTTTGGCGTAAATAGAATACTCGAGATAGTCTACGCTTTATCACCGTTCATTTGTCAAGCAAAGGCTTACCGTATCTTACGTTCTACATCCACTATAAACACTGACCTGTTGGCGGAAAAAAAAAAAAAGTAATCTAGAGGAATTTCAAAACTGTGTCAATTCTCAAACGAACGTGCAAGATTGTTGTGTTCATACTGATGATTTCAGCAGTAGAGTTACCATCAAAACTATATCGTACGGAATTTGTAGTTATTTAATAGGGATGTCCACACAAAAAATTTAATTGTTTTAGTAATTTCTATATGTGTACGAGATATGGTTTCTTTCGTACATATAAGTTGCGACTAGTTTTTATGGCAATTAAAATATTTCAAATTTCTTTGTTTATGATTAGGCTAACGGCATGTCAAAATCAAAATTTGCTTAAAACTGTTTAATACAAGAAAAGAAAACCAACTGACTGACAGAATTAAATATCTCACACTGAAGAACAGTAGCATGGACTAGGTAAAAATATGCATGAAAAGATCGCAATTAATTATATTTATTTTAAAAATGTGCAGAAAGTTGGCAATTTGTTTCAAGGTCAGCCACTCTCCGTCCTAGACATGTGCCGCTTTTCCACTCCGCCGAATCGTGACAAATGGCGGCCACTCTTCTGCAGCGTGTTGTGCAACTCCACTATTCCCCTCTTTCATTCTTTATCCCATTACCCTTACTCCACCCACCCTCCTCCTTGCCAATAAACCAGGGAACCAGGGAAAAGACAGGCTGAAGGTTTTTGCTCGCCACAGAAGTATCCCGGGCCTAACAGCCAGCAACCACTTCACGGGGCACGTGTCGAGGATTATCGACCCCCCCCCCCACCCTCTGGGGTTTTCTTTCTCAACCCTTTACTCGGTAACGAAAGAGTCAGCAGTTGTGCAGCGAAATTATTTGTGGAGATCTGCAAATTGGGCATTGTGTTACGACTAGAGACCTGAGAATTTCGCTATTTTCGATCAGGCACAAGCTAGAATTCAAGCAACTGTAGGTTCGTGCTTCTTTCACAATTAGCAGTTGACTTATTTAACTCCGCCGTGAAGTCGATGAGCCAATAATAAAATTGTATCTCAATGCATTTCGCTGTGTCAGCGAGAAGCCAATGAACAGCTGCTGTCTGATTCAGTACACACATGTTCTTGGAGGCTAGCCTATGTGTCAGTGAACCCGCGAATTGTTCCGGTCCCTATTTATAACAACACACTGAACTGTAAAAAAATAGTTCGTGAATTTGCCATAGGAACGCTGAGAAAGTAGGTATTGTTACGGATACCGTCGCTGCGCTCACAAAGCAGGGGAACTGCAAGCGTGGAGCGGTGTTATGACAACACCTTGAAGGTTACCCTCAATATTGAGAGCAGGCCGACATATTTAACGAGGGGGCAGGGCCACCGTGGTAGTTGTTCATCGGACCGTCAGCATGGGTGCCTCCAGATCGGCTAGGACGCCGTCCCCCTGCTGACCAACACCGTCGTCCGAGGGCCGGACGTCTGGGACTCCGCTCGTGACCCGGGGAGGTTACGACAGTGCTCACGTGCGATAACGCCAGAGTGTCGACGACGCCAATAAACAGTGGTGAGCCGCTTGGAACTGGGTTCCAACATACTTCAATTAAAGCTCCCCTATATTCAGGCCTTCAGCCAAGATTCTACGACGCCCATTGTAAAGCTGTACTGTGCACTGTCAATGTAAATTAAAGCCCCTTCTAGTCAATATTGTGGCGTGTGGTAATCATCCTTAATACCTGGTCGCAGTACATAGGAGTCACAGTTGAGTGGAGGAGACAGTAGTAGCCTCCAGTCTGAGCATGCTATCCTTATGTTCACCCCGAGAACCAACTGGAATAGAGAACCATTATAAAGGATGAAACAGTATGGTATAATTGTTTCCCAGACATCCATGGCAACACTCCTAAACTTTATATAAAACAGTCAAATGTATACTGAAGTTACCAGACTTGTATTGTAACAAGTGTAACAGTTTGCATATTTACAAGGTGGAAGTATGGTAACTGTCCCATACTGCGTTTAGGTTAATTACTTCCGAAACATTTTAGGAAATTTATTTACAGTGATTGAAAGCTGTTGTTCGCTCGGCCAAAGTTCAGGATGTTGTAAAAGAACTCCGGGGTTACAGAAGCAGTTTTCGGAACGAAGTAAATACATCACCACTGAAACAACCATATGAGAAGAGAGGCCACACCACAGAATATTTAGGAATACAGAAGTGAAATAGCCGGTAGGCAAGCGAACTCAGTCACACACGCCAGCAAAATGGCTTCCCTGGCCAACAACATGGCGGAAACACCTACCGCCAATCAGCGTAAGGCGGCTGCCCTGCTAGCCGGCAGCCAGGCCAATAGGAAACATGCAGTAACATGCAGGAGCCAAACATACACGGGGCTGGTATATCAACAACCTCGGGCAACCAATAAGCGGTGAAGTTCGCCCGTATCAAATGAGCCGCCACGTCATTTCGCGTCTGTATTACTATCTAGTCTGTGGTCATACCTAGAGGTACGTAAATTTCGCAGATACATTCCAGGTCAGGTTGAACGCCAATTATGTATACTTCATTGTCATGTCTGTGACTTGCTGGCGGCGGTTACGAAACGCGTTTGACTACTGCAAGCCAGTAGTATATAAGAAAATAATGCGAAGTGCTATCGCTTGCTACATGCTTGTACGGTTATAAGCCAATAGATAATCGATTGTGGCCAGTGGGTGTATAGGACTGACAAGTATAGTACTGTTGCCATATGAATCCGCGAAATTGACGTACCTACAGTCATACCTTAAACTTTCCGCGGCGTTCAGTACACTTCAATGCGCACCGCATTTGTGGTCCTGCACGGCTCCAAACGATATTCAATCTCCGTCCATGTTCGCGCCGGCATGTCAGCTGGTATGGCTTCGACTGATGCGATAATGCCGTGACGCACGGGTTGAACATTATGTATCGTCATTGCTAGAGATATGCAAAATTCGAGTTATTTTCTGACAGCTGACTAGACTCCAAGTGACTATAGGCTCGTTTGACGCCTCTCGCAGGCCGATATTGTCGTTGACTTTCCGCGGAGAATGCTAACACAGTAGAGAGGCCAGTCTATATAAAGACGTAACACACGTAAATGACAACATATAAAAGTTCGTGGCCAATGGAATCGCAGATTATGCTCTGTTATGTATAGGAAAGTGAAGTTTAGTCTGCTACCAAATGATAACGTGAATTTTGCATGTCTCTAGTCATTGCGTATACCATGTTTAGAGACACTGGAAAATCGCGAAAATGCTTGAAATAACCTCCAATAAACTGTAGTATATTAACCGAGACACGTGTGAACAGTTTTGGGACAAATCACACACGCTGTGTGTCCAAGCTGTACAGTTCTAACAGGGCCTGTTGTAGAGAGAATCAATGCTACAAATAAACGATAGCCAATGTTGATACGAAATATCCAGTGTTATGTACATCACGTTGGAGCCTAGCAAACAGTCAACTATTCCCGCGATTTTCCAGTGTCTCTAGCCATGTTCTTAAGAGGACGTGGTACATAATTCAACGCTAAAAGCATTAGTCTATGACTGTAGGTTTCTTGAAGCTAATTTGCGAAAATTAAACAATAGCAATCATACACCATAGTTTTATCAAACTTTTAAACAAAATTGTTTCCAGTGTTACGAACTTCTGAGGCACAATCTCTGACGCCGGAACCTCGTGCATTTAACTGCGGCGCAAGAGATCACGCGTAACGAATTAGTAATTCTGGATAAGTATTTACTTTTAAAGTTGGCAAATACCATTATCTAAGATTGTCATTGAGTATTTTATCCATATTGGCTTCGAAAATAGCGTAGAAATCAATTTATGTCTTCAGTGTCTATTTATCTACAACGCACTCTTAATGTGTCCCCAAAACAAGATCTAAGAGGTCATGTCTGGGCTTCGCGGTGACTACGGGATCGGTCAGTCCTAGAATGAAGCGCGACAGTCGACGATGTCGGGTCGTGCAAACCTGACAACCTATGATTAGAGATGATGGTATATCGCGAAAATGTTTTGTGTCAACATAGCCTTGAAAACACTGACACAACGTAGCTGTCTGCAGACCAATAACATGCATTGAATATTAAAATAGCGGCATTCTTATTGGCTCAGTCAAATAGGGCAGTAGCTCCACGTACAAGGAAAAGCCAGTAATCTTTTGATAAGTTGAACGTATGTTGAAGCCTAGCAAATAGTCAAGTTTTCCCGCGATAAACCATCATCTCTACATATGATAAACACATTCCACTACACGCTACACAAAACTGTCAAATGTCCCGCACACACTGCATGTGACAGAATTATTTCATAGCATTTACAAAATTTACTATAACCAGGACCACGAACTTTTCGCGAAAAATAATTTTGCCCCCTCCCTACTTTCTCAGTTTGTTTCAGGGACTTCCATGCACATCAGCACTTCAGCTTCATAGTTACAGGCAGTGTGTCCCTCTGAAGTGAGGTAGCCTATCTCATTTGACTGCCAATCGCAAAAATGTTTCTGCAACAGCACACGTCTGTGATTTGCGGGCAGAACTGCAAGGCACGTAATAGTTATAACATCACTTACCATGTAGCAGAACTGCAGATGTTGAAACATACTGGGCAGAATTATTTACGCGAAAAGTTCGTTGCCCTAACTAAAATCATTTACAACCTCGGAGTTCTTTCATAAACATAATGTATTCTATTTGCCTACAATGTTGTGGATTACAGCGGATAACGCTTTGAGTAGCTAAGGTTGCCACAGCAGTGTAACCCTTAGAGCATATATAACAACTAGAGAGCTGATTGCCTATCCCTTTCCATGGTGTGAAGTGATTCGTAGATCTGATCAGCTGTTGATTGACACCGAGCGAAACAAATTTAAAATTTATTACTACATAGCGATGAGCAAACTGTATTTAAGTATCACTCACATTTAAAGAAGCATATGCAGAATGATTCGCTGTCGAGTATTTCCAGCATCCATCGATTCTCGTTCATTTTTGTGTAAAATAAGAGTTTGTTTACATGTTCTGTTACACTGTCTTGGCATTTTCGTTTTCCAGAAATTTAAAGAATGAATAAAAATTAATATGTTGTGTATTGGTTGTAAAATATTCAGTAGTCTATAAATCTCTTTTCTCAAGGTCTTTACAAAGGGCTATCGCAACATTAGTTATTTTGTAGCGGGTTTCGTATATTTTGCCTATCGCTAGATGTTGGTTTCACAACAAAGGCACCAAGCTATCTCTAGTTATCCATGCTCTAAGGTGTAACTGAAAAAGAGGACACTTACTTGTTCAAAGCATTAAAAAAAAGAGGACACTTAAAAAACACTCAAAGTACAATATAAAATTTTTTCCAATAAAATTAATAACTTAGTTACTTTATTATCTTGTAGTTTAGTGGAATAAATTTTTAAAAAAGTAAACATTATTCCTAGAAATAAACTCTAAGTTTGTTATCACTACAACATTAAACACAGAATGAACTAGTATTCAACATATGCTGACAATAGCACTTTCTGTAAACATATGTAAAACAAACGAACAACGTAATAATATCCCAAGCAATGAAGTAGTACGTAAGCGCGAGGCCTGTCGGCACCGTTCCTAAACATTTCGTGACACAGACTGTTTAAAAAATACATCTCGGCTGTCTCTCCCTGAAAAAAAGGACATTTGGCCAATTTTTGTGAAACGCGGCCGGACAGTTTGCGAGGCAATGAAAAGAGGACATGGTCGGGTAAAAGAGGACGTCTGGTAACTCTAGCTTTGAGTTGATAATTGTAAGTTCCAGTCGCGTGTCAAGCAGTGAAACTATATAAACGACATCTCGTAAATAATGGAGTGCAATGAAATCACATATTTACCGCGAGTATGTACAGATTAGTAGAGCGTATTTTCTCTCTAATAACGCGGATTTCGCACGAGTCTTATTATTATCGATACGTAGAGACACTGGAAAATCGCGAAAATGTTCAAGATAGTCTCCAATAAACTGTAGTACATTAACCGTGACACGTGTGAACAGTTTTGGGACAAATTACTACGGCTAGGAATTTCGCGAGTTCAACGACCAACAAGCTAGAATCCATTATCCTGTGTATACCGAAGACCTACTATTTGTCCATTACCTGCTACTATTCAGACAGCAGACAATGAACGAATAGACGGGGCTTGAGTATGCATATGATATTGGATTCTAGCATGCAAGTCATTGAACTCGCAAATTTTTCCTAGCCATACAAATCACACACGCTGTATATCCAAGCTGTGCCGTTCTAACTGGGTTTGTTGAAGAGAGAAACAATGCTTCAAATAAACCATAGCTAATGTCGATACGAAACATTCAGTGTTATATACAGCGTATTGGAGCCTAGCAAATAGTCAGCTATTCCCGTGATTTTCCAGTGTCTCTAGCGATACGGAAACTTCGTGGAGCCATTTAAGATGAGAAATCAGATTTCAAATTTCTATATATGCGAGTTACTTTAGTAATTGGGCCAGTGTTTAAGTACCTTATCCTCGAGTATTTTGAACCAATAGCAGACCTTCATGAAAACACTCGTTCACTCCCGCTCTACCCCATCACATGTACACTGCACACTGTCAACAGAAAGCGGAAAGTGACGAGAGACAGAAAAAACGATTTTGTGGTGGCCACAAAAATATTTCGTGGGCAACACAAAAAGATATTTGGTAAGGTCCATAGTGACAAAATATTTTGTGGTGACTAATGAACTGTTTTATTTACCAATGCAGTAAGCTAACATCACGGGAAGAAAAAGAGGCTGGATGGGTTTATTTATTCAGGTCTGAAAGCGAGTGAATATAAAATGGCCTGGAATCATTCTGCCAACGATTTAGGTTCACAATGTGAACGTTCTGTTCAAAGCAAAGGTAATTTCCTTTGACGCTACTTCACCTTGCGGTAAATTAAGTTTCCTTCACTGCAAAGGAAAGGATTAAATATTATATCACTAATACTATATATTTACCTTGGAAGAGTTCCCTTTGAAGACAAAATAAATAATTTTGCAGCAGCGAACAACTTCTTAAATGTAAAGTTTTTCTGAAGAAATTATAAATAGCCGGACTGTAAAGAATACTGCAGAGCTACGTTAATAACAGTACAAATTTTTCTTTACCGTGGCGTGAACATTTTTCGTCATAAAGTTTAATTTTCAATGGATCGTATTTAATTAGACATTTCCACCAAAATGTGTTGTGGTGGAGTGTTTTAAAGTTACGCCCGGTATTTTAACTGTAATTTTGAAAATACTTATTTAGTTACAAGAATTTTAAAATTTATGTCACAAATATATCATAATTTGTATGAAATTATTTTGGTAGCAATAAACCACTTAGTTATCCAGATTTTTGCACCTTAACTATTATTGGTTTCGTAATTAAAAATTAACCAAATTCAAAGAAAATATTTTTTTTTAAAACGAACCGTGCATTAGTTCGATAAACTTCCCATAAAGATATGCTTATTATGACAGCCCAGTCTTGGATTATTTTTTAAGCAGTCTGTTAAAATATTTTCTCTGAGTTTGTTTGCACGCTACTACTTAGCTTAGCTTAGCCTCAACTGTACTTTCGAGCGCCAAGATAACTCCTGTACTTTGCAGCAGAATTTTGAGAAAAAGGCAGGTACACTAGTCAGGAGGGAAGGTCTCCTAAGCTCGAGTCGAGGTCAGAGTTTTCAGAAGAAGGTGGATGGGTGGGTTTGGAGAAGGGATGGAGCCCCTCGAACTCCCCAAAGAGAAGATCGATAGCCTTGGAGACCTGTGTTACTTCTGGGAGAGATAAAAGACCTTCTGTATCGCAAGTCGAGACGGTGTCGGACATCAGGAACTCCGCCGGCTGACAATGGCGGCACCGACATGTATGAGTTTACAGAGCCGACGATTCCTCACATCAGCAAAGTGTCGGTGGGGATTGATACGCGCGAGACCAAAGTTCCGAGCCTCCATAACTCAACAGATGCCTCCGGTTAAAAACATCATAATGCATCCTGACAGATGACAAATCGCACATCGAGCGACTAGACGTGGTGTTGAAAACTCCGAACCAACATTCGCGGTCTTATCCTGCATGACTGAATTTTACTATCTATGTTACAATGTGGCTTATCGTCTCCACTACTCGACCACGACAACTAGTCCTCCCGTGAGGGGAAGAAGCATGGTGCTGGTAGTAGGTAGACTTGTCACAGGGAGGGGAAATGTACTGCGCCTGACATGAGTTCATGGCACACTGTCAGTGCAGACGTACTGCTCGACCACGACAACTAGTCCTCCCGTGAGGGAAAGAAGCGTGGCGCTAGTAGTAGGTACACACATCACAACGAGGGGAAGTATACTGCGCCTGACATGAGTTCATGGCACACGATCAGTGCAGACATACTTCTCGACCACGACATAATGATAAGCAGTACAGGCGTGCGAGTGAGGCTTGAATAATTGTATCGTATTTCCTTAACACGCAGACTTTCTTTCCCACAGCCACAGTCTTTTAACTTCCCGACAGGTATAATGGTTACAATTTGTATTCAGTATACAAAGATGACGCACACACTTTTTTCGCGACTTTCCCAGTAACTCGAGCTGTATCAGACAAAGAAGTTATATTTGTACGTTTTCAGCTCACATCTACACGCCAGCTGTCTGTGCCACAGTATTATGGCCGGTGCTGTGACCATACCAGTTGCGCGTGGTCGTCAAGGCAACACAGCTGTAGTTCGCATTTTCCCCGCAGGACTAATTGTCGTGGTCAAGTAGCAAGCGCATGGCGACCAACTGTCACCCGTCTTCCCGTCGATGCATGGCTTCATCCGTTCTATTAAAATATTTCACTACTGCATTTTTTTTTTTTTTAGCAGAAATGCTTGTAACATTTTTTATTAGGCTACAAGTGATTTTCCATGTGCCTGGGGATACAGTATAAAGGGTGTATCAGTACAACGGTTACAAACTTTCTGGAGAGGGAGAGTACTCCCAGACGATGGGAAATCACATAGCAATGCATGGCGCGGTAGTGACGACACAAAACATAAGAATGAAAGCACACGAACAAGAGGAGAAAACATGTTTATTATTCATAATACAGCAAGAAACTAAGAAAAAATAACATAAAGAGACATGGATCGTTATCACCAACCAAAGACTTCCGGGCAATTTTGCTGTATTAGGGTTAACAAACAGGCCATGTCTACTCCTCTTGTTTGTGTGCTTTCTTTCTTGTGTTTTGTGTCGTCATTACTGCCCCAGGAAAGTGTTTCCGACCATACATTAATACGTGATTTCTAAAGGCACTAGTATTTCGCGTATTGATTGCAGGTCAGGTTGAACTCCAATAACCTGTATATCACTGTAACTTCCGTGATTAGACGGCAGCTATGTTGACGCACCTTTGGAGGTTGCAAGCCTGTAGTAAATAATTAAGGAACCTTTTTTTTTTTTTTTTTTTTTTTTTTTTTTCGCGAAAAGAATGTTGCCCCACTTTGTTTCTGTGGCTTACGTGTACGTCTGCAGTTCTGCTTCGTGGTCTGTGATTGGATATTTTAACTGTCACGAGCCTTGGGATTCCACCGGCAAGTCACAGACATGTGGTGTTGCAGGAACGTTATTGTAATTGGCTTAGTCAAATGACAGACATAGACACGCAGACAATAACCACGAAGCGAAACTCTATATGTGCACGTAAGTCGCTGAAACAAACTGGGGCAAAATTCTTTTCGCGAAAAACAGGAGTCTCTATAAATAATAAAATAATTCGTGGGGTTACCCACTTGTACAGTTAGGAGCCAATGGATATTCGACTTTGGCTCCTAAATGTACAAGTGGGTAACCCCAAGAATTATTTTGACTGAGAAGTCTAGGCTGTTGTCAGATTAACACGCAAAATATTCGTGCATCTTGTGATTTCCCATCGTCTGTGTGTACTCTATTTCTCCTGAATGTTGGTAACCGCTGCACTGATACACCCTGCATAATGCGTGACATTAACTTATAACTAAGCCACAATAAATCAAGAAAATTATGTATGTCGCTAATTAACTTCAATAATTGCGGAACAGTTATGTGTAACAGTTCACAACAGTGTATATAGTATCGCAATGTTATAGAGACCTGTAAATGTCGCAGGTTCAAGGACAAGTCGACTGCACTCCACCACAGTCGTATGTACATTCTGTCCTCTAATACTTCTATATTGGCTGCTGCTCCAGTGAGTGGCCAGTTGTACACATGGCAAGAACCAGTACAAAGAGTTCCTACTGACAGGCCAAAATCAATCAAACAAAAACGAAAATAAATAAAACCATTATATAAAGATGACAGGAGACTAATTCAGCATTATGTAACATATCTCACGATTTGTAAACGCTCATATTTTTTTATGTAACAAACTTAGTTTAATCTTCTTTATTAACAACTTTTGTAATTTAGCACGTAAGTTTTTATGTATCTTATTGTTTGTTATAATCATTGTGTATTTATGACTGTATGTAGTCAACAATATGCACGACAAATTGCAAAACGGCCATGGTGCTGAATTTCGCTCGTGTTAGAATGAATAAATAAATAAATAAAGTTAGGGCGGAAGTCTGTGTTTTGAAACGAATTTTATTTTGGCTCAGACTCTCCAATGACGAGTTTCATAAACAGAGACCCAACCGCTAAAGTGACTCAGTGAGAATACGAAATCTAACTACTCCTCTATCGAAATCTTGAGGTGTTCTAAGTTTATAAATATCGTATCCTAATATTTCCTATTTCTTTTCAGTAGTTCAAAAAAGGCCAAGTAAAAATCCAACACAGCGAGTAAAGTCAAGCTTTCACATTTTTTTCTTTGCGAATATCTGGAATATTTGCTTATAAATCTGCCGGTGTGAATGTATTTGGCTATTCTGTACCAGAACTTACACTTCATCGCACACCGAAAGCTCTCGTGAGCCGAATTTCCATTCATGATAACTGGTAATAGTTGCATTGGGTCCATCATACGTTCCCGGCTGGAACACATTCAACTTTTTTTACGGGCCGTCAATAGTACCGGCGGGAAATTATTAGTGCTCGTGGCAACACTGATATATGCGGGCATACTTTATTTATTGCTCGATACTGGGTGTGTTAAAGGAAAAACGCCATGGGGCACATAATATAAATATATCGCTTTAAAAACAAAATCATAACTTCTACTCCTCACAAAACTGATGAACACAACGGTGTGACAGATGTGTTGCAAGTAGATATAATTTGTCGGTTCTAGGACAAAAGCCTTTTATAAGAACTTTTTTTGGGTCAATTTTTTCATTGAGTTAGACTTGCTGAATAAGGTGAAATTATTACTATTACTGTTATTATTATTATTATTATTATTATTATTATTATTATTATTATTATTGTATGCCCATTTTATATTAGCATATTTTTATTAATCGTCCTATAATAGAAAATGAAAATGACAAAATTTATTGGGTTAGATGATGTAGTTGTAAAAAATCTAATAATTATGTAGTTAAAATTTTAAATTTAACAATACTCACTATTTAAATATTTGAAAATTTAAAAAAAAAAATAGTTAAAGTATCGTGGAAAGGCGGGTGAATGATTGTCACTTTTTCGGTTATTTTCTTAAAAATTAGAGAATATGGAATACGATCTATAGACTGCGTTTTATTAAAATTGATACCTTTCACTGTTGAAAAAGGGAAAACCAATGTTTAGAGCTAAAATTTGTATCAGCTCGAAATTAAAACAATAATTGACCAAAAAAAAGGTTCTCAAAAAAGTTTTTTTGTCCTAGAATCGAAAAATTATTTCTACTGTTGCAAGTGGCCACAATTGGCGCAGTGGCTAGCGCGCTCTCCTCCCACCAAGGTGATACGAGATCAATTCTCTGGCTGGACCAGTCCCTGGATTTTCACGTAAGTAAATTGTGCCGGACGATGTCATTGGTCGGCTGTTTTTATTTTTTCGGGGATCTCCCACTTCCTCAGCCTTTTCATTCGGGCGCCTCACCGTTGCAGTGTTATCATCTCACGTCATCCTTCAGGACAAGCAGATGCCAACGGACGACCAGTAAAATGTCTACATCCGGATTACGATATTTTATTTTTTTAACAGAATAAGTCGGCATAGAGAAGTAAAATAGCGTCAGTGTTCCATCGGTTATTTACGTCATGAATCGTATTGTGTACAAGGATACACCTCCCTAAATATTTGGGATAGCCTGTATGTTAGTATCACAAAATACGTGTTGGAGATAACTCACCACTAGCGTTATCATATCTAAGTGTAAACCGCTCAGCTGATGTTAACCATCCCCTCAAGGACAATATTTAACTTCTAGGCAGCCAGGAATGCAAGAACAGGGAGGGGGCAAGGGTATTTTGCCTGACACCCCTTCTGAATCCTTGAAGCATGGGCTAACCTTAAACAGTATGTATACTTACAATAGTTATACACTGTGTTTATTGTAGTGTTATAATTTATGAAAGCAAAACTATAATCCAAGATGGTGTCCACTGTACCTACTTAAAGAAGGAAATAAGAAAATAACAAATTCTTGCGTTTACTCCTCCTTGGGAATTTGAGATGTTGTGCTCCCTGAGGGACCAACTGCTCATAAAATAAGGAACGGTGAGGGAACTGGTTCCGGCCTGGAATGAGGAACCATCCCGGTATTCGCCTGCAGCGAATTTTAAAACTCGCCGAGAACAGAAAATTAAGGATGGAAGGAATTGGAATCGAAACCAGGTCTCGACGAATTCGGATCTGGTGTGTTACTGCTTCGCCTTTCCCAGTGTGAAGAACTGTAAATGGCTGCAGTGTTATTTAAGACCGTGATCTTTCATTTATTTCATACAGTTGCAAATAACTTGAATATGTTTTAACCAAGTGCTTTGAAAAAATGTGAGACTGTGTATAGTCATACGATACGCAATTTTGCCAGAGCGTTTTTTTTGTAATAATGACCCTTTTACTAGCAAAAGATTCATTTGCTTCATTTTGGCTTATTTTGACAACAAAATTTGTGCTATTTCAGGGGCAAAAATCTAAAAATCTGTTTGATGTATTGCAACAGAAAAATTAAGATACAAACTATGGTATATAAGTGTTAAAACTGCCAGAATGAATTTTTGATATATGTATTGATTTGCGTTAAAAATTATTTTCGAAACCATTGCTAAACTAAAGAGCGAGGTTTTAATGGTGCCGTACCTTTACCTTCAGAACGAAGCAAGTTATTTTCACATGACTCGCATTGAAAAGTGATAGGCTAGATCCAAACCAGATACACTCATGGTTAAAAGTGGAGTAGTGTCGTCATTTTTAATTTAGGTATTATTCAATCATTGTTCTTGTTTCAGATTGGAAAATGTTTCTTCTTTAGATCATAAAATATGAACTTATATAATTTAAGACGCCAAAATCAACTGTATGCGTATTAGTTCTGTTAGGACATCTTAAACCAACCCAAAGTAATTAAAATCCTCCTTCAGACGTTTGTATAGGATAGACTAATGCAAGCATACCATGATTTTTTCTATGCTATTTAAATTCATTTGTATGTTGACGGGCTCAAAATGGCTATTAGGCAAGTGTGATACTGCAGTGGTTTGCCGTTGTCTTCCGAGGGGTTTGGGGTGAAGAGATAAACACAACGCCCGTTCCTTAACAGCGTCCGAGTGGAGAAAGATCATAATTTTATATTTGTATGAAATAGTGTTAGTTTTGCATACGTAGCTTGAGAGTACATTTTCCTCTTACGAAATAAATTTACCTCACCCAGTTTTCCCATAATGGCAGTTCAAAGTCAAAATTTGCACGTTTTTAGATTATATTAAGTCACAAAAACAAATGAACATAAATAAATTAAAAAAATAAATAACACAGTAATACTAAATATCACAGGCTACTGCTTGACATGTTTTAAAATACAATACAAAATATTTTTTGCATTTAAAGAAAATCGACAAGAGGCCAAAAAATTCAACATTTCAGAAATATTTTCTTAAAATACAAAAATAGTTTGTAATTCGTTTTGAACCATGTCAAGCAGTAAGTAGCCTGTGACACGTAGTTACATTGTAAATTATTTATTTTATTTATGTTCATTGGTCTTTGCAGCTTGAAAGAACTAAAAACGTGCAAATTTTTACTCTGAATTGCCATTATGGGAAAAGCGGTTGAGCTAATTGTTTTTTGTACGAGTAAAATGTACTTCTAATTTACGTCTATAAAAACTAAAACTATTTCATACAATTATTTTTTTTCCTCACTTTGACACCCGTACCACAGGGAGGTAGAATGACATATCTCTTCCCTGGCCTGGAGTCGAACCCGGGACCCTTTGACTATCGGTCCAGGAGCTATAGCCACAGATACAAACGATACTCCATGAATTATAACTTTAAACAAACCAAAGAGCTTACTCATAATTTTAACATCAAAACTCAAATACGTTTTATTCCTAAAAATGTATTAATAAAGTTCATTTGGCAGGTTTCATTTCCCACCGAGGTCACTGCGTATCTGCCTAGCGACCAGAGAGGTTTGCAGGAGGGGGGTGGGAAGGTTGTTGAAGTGTGTAACTTCTCAGCAAATTCATTTTTAAATTTATTCTTTCAAGCAAAACATACGAATATAAAAATTTTTATAACATGTACTAAAAAAACCATTTCCTGGAAATAATTTGCGCTAATATTTTATTTTTGTGAATTGTAATACTCGAGCAGTAAAAAAACATGACTTAAGTATTTGAATCATAATAACTAGCATTATTTCTCAATAAAGAATCTTTTATGATGTTCTATGAATAATACTTAATAATACATTAGTTATAAATTTATCTACCAAAATATAATCTTAAACTTTTAGAAGACCACATTTTTATTTTATATTTTACTTTAGCTATGAGAAAAATATTTTTTAAAACACATGTCACAGTATTTTTATTGAAATTTTACGTAAACACGTATTTTGTATTGATACACTGAGAACTTTTTTGGCATTTATTCTTTATTTAAACCCCATGAAAGCAGCCTTAAGTAAAACGTAATAAAATATAAGTTACGTTGCAATACAGTTCGAGCAACAAGACGAAGGTAGTTCCGACCAGGAGATATCTTCCCTTCACAGTGGATGTCCTGAACTGAGTGTTACGGTATTGTGTTTGTAAGAACGCAAAACCATCGATGATCGGGAAAAATAAAGGGCGGGGGGGTCAGGGCAACAGATCAAAAGCCCCGCTGAACACGACCTCATCAGTCATTTCTGACACATCGCGTCACGTCATATGTCGGATATCGGCACTGTCGTTCCTCACCGCGCGATGCTGGGAAATATGCTCTCCGCAAATCCAGAAATATATCCTGTGTTTTACACCGAGCTGCTAGGCGCGTCGCATTGCGTCGAGCCCCGAGATCTCGGACATCGTTCGATAGGTGACTCCTCACACTATGCACTGTGAACAATTATATAGGTCGTTCAGGATAAAGTGAGCACTAAATATTTAACCTTTGAAAATATCTCTATCCGGTCTTGCATTAAATTCAGCATTTAAAGAACGTTCTACAACAGTTGTCATCGTCATATTTTTAAATTTACACCAGATATTTTTTTCTCGAATTTTAGACATTGTAATATATCGAAATATGTCGTCACGTTACAGGTTTTAAATACTTCGCTACGATGTGAATAATTTCAACATCTCAGGTTAATTGGTCAATGGAAAAAAAATGTGTGTGTTTTATGATGTAGAACAAACAATTGTTGCAGTGTTGCAGTAAACATGGTCTGCACGTCCATATTCTTTTGTTTTTCTTTATGTATTGATGTAATATTTCTGCTAGACGTAGAATACAACCTGAGATACTGAAGCTAGCCGTGAATAAATATACCTCTGTCAACATGAATTGTGGCTAAATTTAGCCTTCATGAAATTTTTTTCTCCCAATGTTTTTTTTGTATATTGGCTAGTAATTGTCCAAATTTACACTTTACAATTGTATGAAACTGAAATCAACTGACATACCAAACTAAAAAATTCACAGTAAATAATAATGTCGTAGGTTACAATTTCTCCTAAAGGTACTTTGTAATTTAAATACAAATGCAAAAATTCGAAACGAAAATTTTGAAAATGCGAAATTTTTTTTAATACAAGAATTTTTAATTTCGTTGTTTAAATTAAGGAGACCATGTAACCCACAACATAGTTATTTAGTGCGAATTTTCCGGCTTGGTATGTCAGTTGGTCTTAGTGTCGCAAATAAACCCGTAGGCCAAACATTAAATTTTGACATTTACAAGCCATTACACAAATTCTACGAGACATAAAAAATTTCATGAGAGCAAAATTTAGTCACAATTTAAAAAAAAAATATCGGGTACACACATAATATGACGGCGAAAACTGCTGTAAACCGCTACCAGGACAAGTTATCTAGTTTCTACTGTTTTGTGCGATTATATTTTTTCTAGCAAATATGTCTGATGGATTGGTTAAACATAGTTCGTTATACATTCCTCCAAGGCGTGACATTCTACGGTTTCAACTAAAAAAAAAATAAAGTAACTATAATTTCGTTACTTTATAATAAGCTAAAACTTTAGTATTTATTGGCTAGAAAAAATTAGCGTACATAGAGAAAACCATGTTAAATAAAAGTGTAACATATCTTTGTTATCTGCTCTCGTTTAGGCTTAGAAAATAATTATCTTGAAGATTATAGAAACAAGAGAGCAAGGCTTTATCCACAGATGCATTAATCTTTATACGGTTGGCAGCGAATTACCGAATATAGTTCCATGTGTTTTCCTACCTAAATTCAACTATACTGAAATTAATAAACTTAAATCTACACATCATTATTGTATATAATTAATGAACACATTTTATGAAAATATGTAGATTTCCATCAACCGCACCATTTATCTTAAACGAGTAAACATCGTGTGACGTGTCCAGAGGTTAGACTTTTCCCGTCTCCAGTCGTTACTAGCGGAACGATACTAATTGACTGAAAATAGAAATTTAACAGTGATTTTTTTTGAGTGCTTATTTTATTCCGAACCGCCTATACCAAAACTGCCCAAGTCTACTACGGGTGTGTGTCCTAACCAAGGTTAATTCTACTACAGGTGAAGATAATATAATTATTTACGGTCGAGTTTGGAAAGGTACAAACTTCGCCGCTAGTTGCGTTGGTAACGGTCATTAGTATTTTTCATGTTGGCACTCGTGGAGAAAAGTTCGAGTGCAAAACCGAAAATCGCTTAAGGACACGGTTATATCCACAAGCACCAGCATTGAAGGCCTCGCTCTTTAGTTTTGTAGTGATTTCGAAAATATTTTTTTAGCGCAAATTAAAACATATATCAAAAATTCAGTCTTACAGTTTTAACACTTATATATCACCGTTTGTATATGAATTTTTCTGTTGCAATACACCTGAAATATCACATATTTTGTTGACAAAATAAGCCAAATTGAAGCAAAATTATTTTTTGCTAGCAAAAGGTACATTATTTAAAAAAAGCTCTGGCAAAATTGTGTATCGTATGACAGTACGCAGGCTCAAATTATTTTCAAAGCATTTGGTTAAAAAATATTCGAGTTTGCAACTGTTAGAAATATATGAAAGATCATGGCGTTAACAGACCTCTTACGATTCCAGTGCTATTAGCGGTGATAATTGTCATTTAAGAAACTAATAATACTGAGCTTCGTACACTCCACAAACATGTTTGTAGTTTTACAAGGAAAATCCTTGGAAACATAGTCACCGAAGAAATTCCTTGCAAAACTACAAAGGATGAATTTTATGTAAAAAAAAAAAAAGAAGGAATAAATGATTATAATTGTAATATTAAGAGCAAAGTAAATGTAGTTTGTACTTGCAATAGGAGAGAAATAGGTTTTTAATATTTTATTTTATTACAATCACAAAATTCAATTATTTGTAAAAATAATTATTACACGTAATTGTTTTAAAAAATATCTTCGTGGACGCAGCATGACTCGAACCAACCCACATTCCCTTACAAATCGCATGCCCCTAGACAACCTCGATTTACATGCTATTTGTTTTGTTTATTTACATGAAGATGCAGTTTAGTGACGTGACTTTCGTAATTTTGAAGTTTGAAATTAATAAGAAAACTAATATTAATCCAGAAAAATACATTCCAGAGGATATGATTCATGTATGACTAAATAGTTTTCCACAAATCTGTGGTTTTGAGTATGTTACAAAAATGTTCCTAGGTTTTTATTGCAAAGAAAATCCTTGTAAATTTACAAACACATAATTTTACAGGGAGATTTTTGTACATTTACAAAAGTTTGTGAAACCACGGAAAAATGTTTTGTAATTTGTGCGTACAGTGTAGCGTGCAGTATAAATAACCTTACCCTAACCTAACGATGTAAAAACCAAGCGAAGCTCCACATGGCGTAACACACGACTCAGTACAGGACAAGGCTAGTTCCTTGGTTTCCCATTTGTTGACGCGACAAGAATCTAGAAACCTAGACAAGGAAACATTACTTCAATTACTTTCGTTGCATAACTACGGTACGCCATAGCGAAAGTCTCCTACACACCGCAAAGAAATTGTTCGTACTATCTTCTACAAGATAATTTTTACAATATTATATATAAAGGAACATTTTCGCGTCAATTACTGCGTGAACCATTGCACTAATCTTTATTTTTAAATGTCGGTACATTTACAAAACTTTGTGAACTACAAAATATTGTCTTAACTTTTTCCTACAGTGTAGTTTTTAAACACAGCATATTACAAAAAACGTACAAATGCCTTATAACACACACTTTAACACTTTCTTTTCAATTGTAAGATACTTGCCAGCTCGTTTAATTATAGTTTATCGTTGTACGAAATATTAAAAAAAAACCTGATATATGCACGGCTATAGCAGCACGTGGATGTTTTTAAAAACATTATTTGGTATATTTTACAATAATTATTTTTGTGTTCATTTTTTAAACTGGCTTCCAAACTTTTTTTTTATTTTTCACATACGCAGTGTTTTGGACGTACTAACAGCTTAATTCACATTCCATTTTTCAAGGTCTCGTTCTTTGTATCATAAACACGAATTTATCTTTGCTAAGTGTGCATGTTTTTCGTTTAAAGTGCCGGTTTTTTTTCTAACGTTTGCAGCTGGGTTTTTGAGAGGGCATGAAACGCGGGTAACCACTCAGTACATACTCGTTTGCGTGTAAATCAGACGGCTCGAACGACTCGCGTGTGTTTGAAATTACAAATACACGGTTGCAGAAAATGAGTCCTCGTGATATTACACATCACTTACACGCGACGTACACGTATGCTACTAGTCACTTCAAGATCGTCAAAATTACAAGTATACTGTAATACATATGGTTGTGCGGTTTTTTGTTGGTTCCATAGGCATAGGTTTTTTTTTCGCGCATACGATTTGTCTCTCAAAATACGGGGGAAAAAGTTGGCACTATTTAGGTGGTTCTGCCCTAGGTAGGTGGCGCAATGCTTACATGTTGGACCCTCACTCGGAAGGGCGCGGGTTCGATCACTGGATCCAGCCGAATTGAACTTTAAATTTGATGGCTCTGTAAAAATATTCTGTATGATTGCTGATGTAGAATATACCTACTTGGAACAAGTGAAATAGATTTTAAAGGCGCGGTCTACTTCACTTTTCGTCACCATGTTTTTATTTTCAATTAGTACCAGTTATTTTTTCTCTTATTTTAGACACGAAATGTGACTAAACTTGACTCTTAAGATATTATTTTATCTCTCATAGTTTTCACGTAATGGCTTGTAAAAGTCAAAACTTGTATGTTCCTGTTTTAAGGACTACACAAAAACCAACTGACATTACAAGCTGAAAAAATTCACAATGGATAAAGACATCACAGGTTACAATGTAACCTACCCCAAAACAAATAATAACAACTTTATATTTAAATAAAAAGATGAAATTAAAAAAAATTAAAAAATTAAATAATTTTTTAAAAATACAAAACATTTTTATTTTGTGGTTCAACATAGCTGAATTTGTATCAATACAAGGATTTGTGATACAATAGTAAGTAGACTATCAAGATTACATTAGTCGTCGTAAGTCACAATATACACATTTTTGTTTTGAGAAAAAAATACAAGACATTACAATACTTTTCCCTTGAACAGTGTAACATAGAACAAACTAACACAATCAGCTTGGTACCTTACTTCGCCGTCAGTAAGTTTTTATATCCATTAGCGAACGTCGTGACCATGCCATTAGGTGTGTTAATATTGTCCAAATGGATTGAAGAACATGGCTGCAAAGTGGAAATAGACACAGATTAAAAATTAACCCCATTGTGACTATATTTTGTGGTGAAGAAAATTATTTAGCTTTCGTAGTTTTTTTTTTTATAATATTACATCGAAGTCCAAATTAGCAGAAAACTCTTTTATGATTCAAAGGAACCAATTGATTCCTCGAACTGAAATAATTCACACTGAAAAATTATGTTATAGGCTACAAGTTCTCCTGCATAACAAAATAAATTACCAAAAATTTTAGTATTTAAAAATATTTTGAAACTCAAAATTCTAAAACTTTAAGATTTTTTTTTAATACCAAAGTGTTTTTCTTTAATTATTTAGGAGACCTTGTTTCCTGCGTCTTAATTATTGAGTGTGAATATTTTCATTTCGGTAAGTCAGTCGGTTTTTTTAAAATCATAAATCCGTTTATGCAAATTTGAACTTTGACATGGCATTACAAAAAAACTTTGAAAGTCAAAAAATTTTCATTACATCATAATATAGTCATAATGTATGTCTAAGAACTAAACCATATCTGGTACAAATATAAAAATGTTTGAAGCAATAATTTTTTTCCGCATGAGCTCCTCTGTAGCGTGCTACGAAAAGTGGGTCTTTATGTATAACTAATAATAGTGTTTCTACTGCCTTTTGTATGTGAAAAGAAGAAACACTTCAAAATATCTCTGTTGTTTTAAAAATACCGCCCACATATATTATAATAATAAAAAAACACGATTGCCTGCTCCTCGAAAGTTGTAAAATTGCTTTTATTTGCATTTTTCTATAGTTGGGAAAATACCATCGAAATCGTAAAACAAAAGATAAGAGAACTGCATTTGAGTTAAATACATACTTTCTACAAATTAAATAATACGGTCGCCGCTTACGGCCATGATCTTCCATTTATTTCAAACAACTGCAAATAACTGAAATATTTTTTAACCAAATGCTTTAAAAAAATTTGAGACTGTGTACAGTCATACAGTACACAATTTTGCCAGTGAGCTTTTTTTTTAATAATGTACCGTAAGCCAGCAATAAATTATTTTGCTTTATTGTGGCTTATTTTGACTGCTACATTTGTGATATTTCAGGGGCAAATATCTAAAAATCCGTGTGGTGTGTTGCAACATAAAAATTAAGATACAAACTATGATATATATATTGTTAAAACTGCAAGAATGTATTTTTGATATATTTATTAATTTGCGGGAAAAAAATATTTTCGAAACCACTGCAAAACTATGGAGCGGGACCTTAAAGTCCAATTGAAAATACTTTCTATGAAAACTCTGCACGCTAGTTTAGTACTCAGCGCTTAGAGGCGAAGTGATGTTTAACGCACGTATTGTAGTCGACCTAACGCCTTCCCGTTTTCCGTGTGTCAGACGAAAAAAAAATCTAAGGTTCAAATAACTTTGAATGGATCAAATATTATCAAACTCGATACTTTTGGTGACCTGATCAACGTGTATAATATTTATTATGTAGTTTTCAACATATAAACTGTATAAGTTATTAAAATGATGGTTCTGTCTTGTCAGTTTCTTCATGCGAGTGTTGTGCAATTTTACGATAGAGCGTAGGTAACATAAGACTGTAAAAACTGGTGGGAAGTGAGTGAGTGGACAGTTAAGTTTTGTTATCAGTATCGCGGGCGGCATTAACTGCCGACTGGCGTATCTAGACACTGAAAGGAAATGCTAATGTGACGATAATGACAGCTCAATTACATAATTTCATCAAAACAAAGATTTTCGTATTGATGACAAATAGGTTGGGTAGCTTCTCAACACAGTTATCCATTTTTTCTTCTTTTAAGACGGCATTGCTATTATCTAATACACAGTAATACCCTTATTTCGTGTATGATATACTGTAACATTATTATTTGCATTTGCACCACTATTTTTTAATAATTCAGCGACATATGCAAGTAATATAAATGTGTAATAATTGTACTCATTTAATCATGGATAATGAATGTCATGTTTATAGCACACAATTGTGTGTTGAATGTCTCCTTTTTTAAATTTTAGTTTTGTTTATTTTTGCACTGAAATATTGTTACAAAAAAGCACCACAATAGGATGTGAGTTTCGTTGCAAATATTGTTTTAAAATTATAAGTGATAATTTTAAAACAGTTTTATGTAGTGGTTAATGAGAGCCTGTAGTAATTGTATAGTGGATCATTATACTTCGAATTATAAAATCTTTGAAAGATTTTTGCAATGGGGATGTATGTCAAGATGAGTATTCATGGATATACTTGCAAGCAATGGCGTATATCCATGAATACTCATCTTGTCATACATCCCCATTGCAAAAGTCTTTCAAAGATCATATAAACTCCCGGTATGGATCCGGTATGCATCTTTCTGTACAAAATCTGGAAAAGAAAATGATTCTTCTAGCTCAGTGCTCTAACAACTTAACCTCGTAAGCAATGGCGTATATCCATGAATACTCATCTTGTCGAATTATATAGTACGTAGTGTGATAATGTTCGTCGACAGCTCATAATTTGCGGGGGAGGACTGTAGTTGTTGTCGTTGAGGAACTCCCGACCCACCAATCAGAACGGGTGATAGGAGAGGGGATCCAGGGGGTGTGGGCTCTCCTTTTACGGGAAAATTTGGGGTTTAAAGGCACAAAATGGTGCTCTTTAAGCATTTTTCATACCTAA
This sequence comes from Medauroidea extradentata, assembly GCA_003012365.1. Lineage (NCBI taxonomy): Eukaryota > Metazoa > Arthropoda > Insecta > Phasmatodea > Phasmatidae > Medauroidea > Medauroidea extradentata. Next base: position 20,058 of record PNEQ01038472.1, on the reverse strand, counting down.
ATATCCTATCCATGTCTATGGTTAGCAGGGATCATGGTGGCCGAATAGAGCCAACCCTCCGTAAATCAGTTGATGCCGGCCCCCCGTGGCTCAGTTGGTTGAGCGTCCGACTTTGGTGCGAGGAGTTCTGGATTCGATTCCCAGTTCTGGCTGGGTGTAAAATTTTGTGCTTGTCCGTTCGAGTCATGTCAATTGTAAGAGTCAACAGAAACTGTCACAACTGGAGAATTGTCTAGTAATAAAGTTGTAAAGGGGGGATGTTTGGCTGGTTGGCGATGTTGAGACCTCCCAAAGGAGCCTAACATTTTTATATTATTAAAAAAAAATAAATAAAATAAATGGTCAGACCATTCGCCTCCCACCAAGGCGATCCGACTTCAATTCCTGGCGGAGTCGGTCCCCGGATTTTCGCAAATGGGAATTGTGTCGGACGATGCCATTGGTCGGCGGGTTTTCACGGAGTTCTCCCATCCCCCCTCCCCAACCAAACCATTCCGGCGTTGCTCTATACTCACCTCATGTCACCCCTCAAGACCTCGATGTTGAGCGCTGACCAAAATCTCTCTCTCTCTTTCTCTCACACACAATGTTGAATAACACAGTAGACTATTGATGATGTTTACAATAGTTTTAGAAATACACTTCGCTAGTTTTACTTGCTGTATTTTGTTAATTCTTAAATTAAAAATTATTTAAAGTTGAACTTAACTGTCAATATGCTATGAATTACCACAGAAAACGTTGTTCGCTTATTTTGTATTTTATTTTACTGAAATATTCAGAAATAACTGTGCGATCAGTATATATTTTGAAAACAAGTGAAATAAAATCATTCTCGCTTTAGCTTTTTCTTTTTCACTATCTGAATGTGGTGGCTTCATCTTTCTAATACGGGATAAGGCGCGCAAGCAGATAATTTTTTTTTTTCACGAGGGGCCCAAATACAAACAGTTCATTTCATAACGTTTAAACCACCAAACTTCATTTTAATTTGGTTACAGTTGCGATATTTATAGTACGGCACAATAATTATGGTACGGCACAATAGTTATAGTACGGCAGGATAGTTATGGTACGGCAGGCAGTTAAAGTCTTTAGACAGAAAAAAATTTCTTTGGATACAAACCACTGCAAAGTAACATTTTGCTTACAAGTAACAATAATGGTAACGAACATTTTTTTTATTATTAACATAGTTTATATGAAATATGTATGGTGAAGATAGTTGCAGTATTATTAACACAAACTATATGTTTGGAAAAAAAAATATTATATTTTCTACACACAGCAATACTATTTTCAAATAAAACTTTTTAAAGAAAAAATAAAATGTGGGACATAAGTTTTCCACAATTACTTTTCTGTAAGACAAATATGTCTATCACAAGTTAATTACCTTTGCTGCAAAGTTACCTAGCAGTGGTCCGTACTTTACAATTTTGATGTGGTAAACAAAATGTTTTTAGAGTGTACTGCTAGCAAATATCGTGTACATTTACCAGCCAGTAAATGTGAACCGAATACCGACAGAATATTAGACACGCAACAGCAGGACTTGTACTTTGTATAGAGTGTAGCTCGAAGACGGACGGCAAGTCTGGTGAGCGCGCTAGACGGGAGAGTGACAGACATGACGTACAGAGGAAGAGAAGGGGAGATAAAGAAGGAAGGAAGAAGACAGGAAGAAGGGCGCCTTCTGCAGCGGGGCGCACCGCAAATGGCCTGGAAGGGAAGCTATCAGCTTTGTGTGCGGCCTCCGACCACATCCCTCCCTTCCACCCCCGACAGAAACAATCAGTAAACCACCATCGATATCTCGGAGCGTTTCCCCGAGGCGGGCCGGGGGAGATATTGAGAACGAATCTAGCGGAATCTCCGAGGCATTGAACGCGCCACGCGTGCGCCAGCACCCAAGTGTCGTGGTTGGTGGAAGGGAAAGACAGAGGGATAGGGGGTGGTTGGAACAGCTGGTCTTCTCCCGAGAACACATCGCGAACATTCACCGCGAACAGAATTCCTGGCAGCTGTTCCGGAAGACGGTTACGTCGTGTATGAACCCCCCCCCCCTCCTAACCTATAAACGAGCAGGACCTCGAGGTTTAGTTAATGCGCAAGGAAGCAGGTGGAAATGCTTCGCCTGAGAATATCCTGCAAACGTTCCGACTGCGAGATAATTGTCAAAAGTAATTAACACACACATTCCATGCAATACCCAGGCCTCACGCGGTCTTCTATTAATTTAGGCCGTTTAGGTTAAATTTAAATCCGGATTGAATCTGGAGTGGACAGATGGAACCGAATTGGGGTGAGGTGAGGGTGTTTCACGGCCCTTTAACAACGAGTATTTAAGTGAGTGGTAGATAAATAAACTCTGAAAACATCAATAGAGTTGTACGCTTTTTTCGAAGCCAACGTGCATAAAATACTCAATGACAATCCTAGATAATGGTATTTGCCAACTTTATGAGTAAATATTTATCCAAATTTACTAATTCATTACGCATGAGGTTCCGGCGTCAGAGATTGTGCCTCAGAAGTTCGTAATACTGGAAACAATTTTGTTTAAAACGTTGGCTAAAACTATTGTCTAGGATTGCTATTGTTTAACTTTCGCAAATTGGCTTCAAGAAACCTCTAGTTATAGATTAATGCTTTCAGCGTTGAATTATGTACCACGCCATCTTAAGATTCCACTACACACCTGTACAATTTCTTTTTTGTTTTAAAGCCGTAATATTTGTTTTAGAGTATAAATCAAAAATGTTTGTTTGCAGAACCATCTTTATGTGTGTGTTCATTAACTTTTCTGTCCTAAATTGGTTTAATATGTTGAATGCAATTTGTAAATAGTGATAGAAAAAATTTATAATAATTTTTTCTATCACTGTCTGCTAATTGCATTTAACGCATAAAACCAATTTAGGGCAAACAAGTTCATTAACACACACATTAAATTGGTTCTGCAAAGAAACATTTTTGATTTATACTCTTAAACAAATATTACGGCTTTAAAACAAAGAATTTTTACATCAGGTGTGTAGTGGAATCTTAAGAGGGCGTGGTACATAATTCAACGCTAAAATTATTAATCTATATTGAAGCCAATTTGGGAAAACTAAACAATAGCAATCCTAGACAATTTGGTTTTTATTATATTTTTTTCTACCTTTTGTTTTTGTGTCGTCTTTCTCCAGTCGACTATATCCCACTTGGGGATTAATTTTGTGTTGTTTTTTTTAATTAGTTTTTGCCCTTGTGTCGACTTTTGGGATATGACTAAACTCCTTTCAGGAATTATCTGTATGTTTTATGTTTGTTTACTAGCTTTCCTACCTTGTTGTTCTTTGTTTTTATTGAGGTTTTTTTCCGTAATACGGCAAAATTCGCCCACAGTGGAGTATGTCCACAAACTGTTCTATTTATAATAATAACCCATTGCAAGAATCGTTCAAAGATCACATGTATGTTTGTGTTTGTATAGCAGGAACGTGCACATACAATGTAGGCCAAGATTCCCGTGCTGTGCCTAGTACGGGGCCGGTACTGGACAGCCTGTATATACTGGCGTAAGGCCAGTCGTGAATTAGGCTACTCCACAGGGGCGGGCAAATCACTCACCCCTGACCGGCTCACGTGACCGACATATCCGGCTAGTGCCCGAAATCCTCGCTTCCCTCCCCCTGCTAATTGCACCCTGGCACGTCGCGTCCATATTTCATCCGCAGGGCGACCCTTCAGCCCGGGCGGTGTTGAAAATTTCAGCAGCGCAATATCCGCTCGTCTTGCAGTTTGGCGGCGCGCGCTGTTGCCATTTTCACGGCTTTTTAAAAGGACAAAAATCACTTAATTTTTTTATTTCATGACGCGTAGTTATTTTGTTATGTTCTAAAATGATAATGCAAAGAACAGTGGATTTATTTGAACTCTCCACTACCCTAGGTGGCCATTTGTATTTTTTTGGAGGGGGATGGTAAATATCGAATTTATTTTTACACATTTTGTAGTAAAATATTGAAAAATAATTTTACGAATGGTCTTAACATATTATAAAAGACTATATTGCTTTTATTGACACTACTTTATATATATATTCCATTCGGCGAGGTAATTTTTACAACAATGCCTTTAAAAGTTATAAAATTTTGACTTTTTACATGCCACTAAGCAAAGTCTGTACCACGACACACATATTTACTACCTACAAATTGACCGAATATTTGGCTGTTAAGCAGTCTTAAGCTGGATAAGTACCTGCCATCTTTGAATTCTTCAATTTTCGCTGGAAGTTCCACAGAATGAGATTTATCAAAATTTCTCGTCTGACATGGCATAGATATTATCTTCTTAAATGTTACCAAATTGTCACACCTTCACTGCCTTTCTTGGTTTTTGACTAGTAACCTTCCTGAGGAAGAAAGTCGTTTTTTCTGCGGATGGTCACAAGTATACTATAAACAATAGTAGTCAAGTAATGCCAACTGTATACAATGTGAGAAACTATTATCTCTGCCTTGTCGAAGCATAAAACATTAAATAAAATGTGTAGGTCAAGTTAAATGCAAAAATGCCACTATTCTAAAATTACCGAAACAGATCTCCCTTAAGGTAACCGCCTACCATGCGCTTAAAATACGTTCCATTGTGTTCGCAAATAAGTTTTTTTTTTTTTTTTTTTAGAAATTATTCCACATGTGCCCATAGTGCCAACATACTAATAGAAAACACACTTCGGACAAGGTCGGAATGTCGTGCTGATTATAAACACTGTTTCCAAGTCCTACAACATAGCTGAAAACTGCCTTTTCAGACTACCGTCCTACTTGAAAATATAGTAACCGGATGCATGCGAAACTCAGAAACTCGAACTAGTTTTACCTACAAACTTTCCACCAATAACATTATGAGGCCAAATCCCATAGTAATAAATGGATCGGTGAAAATCTAGCACCCTAGTTCAGCAATTGGCTCATAGGGGTGACGCGGCAATTGATGAGTGCTTTACGGTCGCCCTTACAGCTCCGTCGCTGCTGAGCCTCGAACACCATAAATATAGCCAACTGCCAGCGCGTTCAAGTGTGTTTCGTATCAAAATGTTATATTCATGCGAAATAGTGTTAGTTTTGTAGACGAAACTTGTGAGTACAATTTCCTCCTACGAAACAATTTTCGCTCTCATAGTTTCCTCATAACGGAGCGTCAAAATAAAAAATGTGCATTTTGCGCTGTCATGTAAATAATGAAACTAGTTGAAATAATTTACAGTGAAGATAACACATCACAGGCTATGTATTCTAATATTAGAAAATTTCACTGTGAACAACTTTTGTATTTTAAAAAAAATTGCTGAATTTGTAACTTTTTCTTGTAATTTTGCAATTTTTTTTTATGATTCGAAATATTACGTTCCGAGTTTATAAAGGTTCGGTTGCGCAGCCCATGACATGATATTTCGCTGTAAATAGTTCAATTTGAATATGTCAATTGTTTTTCACTATTTGCATGGCAACGCAAAACGCAAATTTTAATTTTAATGCACCATTATGTGAAAAGTGTGCGAGCAAAAAATGTTTGAGTGAGGAAATTGTACTCACGAGTACCTACCATCGACAAGACAAACACTACTTTATAGAAATACAAAATTATGATTTTATACAACTTTTAAATACCTGTAAGTCACAGACTTGGAAGTTTTTAGCCGTGTCAAGGCCTTAAGAGGACTCCCTACCTGCCCTTCCAATTCGTTGCAGCGAGTTACGAGTATTCTATTTCAGACTAAACTATTTATCGCATATTATATCTGTATATCTACGAGGAGAACATACACTTCAAACTACGTCGACATAGTTTTAAAAATTCGGCACGTTTATTATAAACATTCTTTCCTGACCCCTCAAAAAACGGCCAAAAATGGCTTTTTCAGACTACCGCTTCTGGACAATTAACCATCGGATTAGAAAAACAACAGAAACAAGCGTTAGACTTTGAACTACGCTGCCCATTAATAAAATGGTAAATATCGAGTTTAGATACTCATCATGTACCGGCCAAACGATTGATTTTAGACATATAGTTTATTGATGAAAAATGTTTCTAGTGACATTCTAAGCAGTCCTACGTAAAAAAAATGTTTTGTTAGGTTAGGATTTTTAGGTTAGTTTAAGTAGGATTAGGTTAGTTTAAGTTAAATTATGTTAGTTTAAGTTAGTTTAGGTTAGTTTATGTTAGATTAGGTTATGTTAAGTTAGGTAACCTAACTTTACCTAACATAATGTAAGGTTAAGTCAGGTTAGGTAACTTAAACTAACATACTCTAACTTAATAAACAAACCTGAAGTAATGTAAACTAACCTAAACTAACCTAACAACATAACCTAAACTAACCTAAAAAACCTAACCTAACATTTTTTTTTTTCGTAGGACTACTTAGAACGTCACTAGAAACATTTTTCATTAATAATCTATACGTCTAAAATCAACAGTTTGACCGGTACACGATGAGTAGCTAAACTTGATATTTACCAATAAAATAATGTGGTCAACGCTTAAAGTCCCATAGTAAAATAGATAATAGTAAAGCACTGCACGCTAGCTGAGTGGCTTGCACGTAGAGGCGATAATACATGGCATACGTGGGTTAGTGGAAACCTTACCGCTCCTGCCTCACACACACAAACGCGGTCTATCTAGGGAGGCCCCTTAATGGTGGCTGGCCGCTGGGCTGACCCCGGCCTGAATAAATAAGCCCCACGTGGACTGGAAACCGTCAGTTATTCCCTTTCCAGGGCCCCGGAACACTGAAACTAGCAGACTGGGTTTCATCATTCTCCAAACACGACTCTCCGTGGACGGAGGGGAATAACCGGCCGTCAAATATTAAACAACCTGCTGGACGGAAGCATATTTACTCCCGGCAACGTTCGGCGGGGAATTAACCCTTGCTCTGCCAGCGCCTGAAAACTGTGGGCTCGTTGCCAAATAATCGGATACGAGGCTACAGAACAGCTAAGAACACGAAAACGAAACGAAACTACCTTGCGGGAGGTGAACGGGTTGTCGTCCGAAGTAAGGTTAATAGGACGACATTAAGCAGAAAATAACCAACCCATAAATTAATCAATTTTGAGATAATCATACCACGAAGAAGAAGAAGGTCCGAAGTACGTCTTAGAAAAATAAGATGTACTAAATCACAACATTTGATGAAAAATAAGAGCCCGAAAAAAATGGTTAACACAAGGCTTAGATACACATAGAAAATTTTGACCTTTAATGTCTCAGTTCCAGTTAACTGCGGGTTGGTTCCTTTCTGCTTAATGCCGTACAATTCTACTACTGGTTAGAAAGAAAATGTGTTGTCTTATGGGAGAGTTTGGTACAGGGAAATTTTCTACCGCTAGTTTCGCAGCTATCGATAAGAGGCCAAAAAAAAAAAAAAAAGAATACGAAAATGTTAAACTAAATTTAAATAGGTTTGGAATTGTCAGAAGTTATTTTACTTAATTTTAAATCGAAAATAAACAAATTTCGCATTTTAAATTATCAACTTCCGGTAACTTAAAATTCAAGAATGTTCTGTGATTGGTCAGTTTGCGCCCATTGCCGATACCAGCGCTCAAGCGGCAGAAATTTTCCCTGTGACAAACTTTTAATACTTATGTTTCTAACCTGTAGTAGAATTAACCAAACCCAGGGCCCAAGCTTTCAATATGGCGGTACTCACTGAACAAAATTACATTGGACACATGGCCAGACTTTGCCAATATCAGTCGAGTTGAATGAATAAAATTCTGTTGGACACACGACCGTCGGATGTTTAAAATCTTAAATAATACTAGATAGTATCACTTATTTGGCAACTACGTGCAAGTCTTACAATGAAATAGTTTTCTGCAGATTTACTCTTGTAATTCATGAAACATAACAACCAACATCACAAAAAAAAATTTCTCCTTTATGTACCGAAACATAGAAGTGAACAGTGGTAATGTGCGGCCTACACAACACAGACGTTTTGCTACGGAATTCTGTTATGAAATCTCAATCGACGTTTATGAACAAGTAAGACATTGTTGAGTAGAGTACTGATGACAGTGTGTACCGAGATTAAGAAGTTTTACTATCTATAGTGTACTTATCAAAACAACATATCAGCTGCAGACAACAGCGTTAGAATGAGGCCTGCCCAACAGTGCATCTACCTTAGCACACAGTCTCGCCGATAGACTCGAGGCCTGTGTATAGAGCATAACGTAACTAATAAAAGATCGCATATGCTCATTCAGTTAATCAGAAATGCTCTTGCAATGGAAGTTTATGATTTTAAGGGATATTGTAAACACCTCACAATGTTTTACCAGGTAGATAATATCAACACCTTTTTTACATTTGTAAGAATATTTTTTTAGATTTGAATCCTCATTTCTAATTATATACCATCTTATCTCTAAAATTTTGCAGTTAGTATTAAGATTACATTTTACCAACATTAAAATATAACATTTTCCTCAAAAAAAGGTATTTTACATATCACGAATAATATGTAATTTATTGTACATCTCGAGCGTGTTTCAGTTGAGCATATATTTAATTGAATATTTTATATTTCTTTCCACAATTTCATTCAAATATTTCTAGTAGATTCAGCAAGTTATTGTTGTCCTAAAATTGAGTTTGTTGGCCTGTGAACAATTTCGCCAGTACGAACTCATCGTGCGATGCGAGGAAATCAATAGCGTTGTAATTTAAATTACGTTTGTCCACCAGAATATTTGTTCTGCGGTAAACAAACAAGTGCTCCTATTGGTTCACATAAAACTTTCTACCCGTGTTCCATTTTCCCTTCTTTATCTCTACCCTCCTTCCCCGATATTCCCTTCGCCATAAAGCCGGGGTGTTAATATTCCAACAATAAACCGTTAAAATTTAAATCGCCACGTGCCAAATTCTGCCAGGTCAGGTCATCCTCGGAATGAGAATTGGGGCAGATGAATAAATGTTAGCACCAGTTCAGCGTTCCGGGTTGCAAATACTATGTTCACGAAGTATTCACGTGATAGGAGTTCGTCGGCGTAAATGATAAATAACGGATTTATTTTCTTCGGAGTATGTAATGTGGTGTGCTATCCTGAATGTAACGAAGCACTCTAAATGACTTGGCAAGCACGAGTGCCGTGAATATTTTCCCTTTTCCTTTGATGCACTGGCGACTGACTACGCTGTTGCCAACCGTAATACGCACAAAAGTATAGCAGCTGAAAATTATGTATTTATATTGTCGAACACGTGAATAACAGTTGAAACGGCTAAATATCTGGTAGACGTGAGGGTAGAGGTCTGTCAACAAGATATTTGATAGAACAAAAAAAACTAATACATTAAGGCGGCCGCCTACCTCACACTTCAAATTCGTTGCAGTGTTCGTAAACTGATTTTTTTCTACGAAAATATTCCACGTGTGCCCATTGTGGCAACGTACGAAAATAAAACAAAGTTCAGGCAAGGTCGGAACCTCATTGTGAAGGGCGCGGTCTACCGCAATTTTCATCATCATTATTTTATTTTGTATTTGTAACATATATTTTTTTCTTGTTTTAGACACAAAATGTGACTAAATTTGGCTCTTATGATTTTTTTTTATCTCTCATAGTTTCTTCGTAATGGCTTGTTAAAGTCAAATTTTGCATGTTTCCGTTTCAACGACTACACTAAAACCAACTGGTATACCAAACTCAAAAAAATCACAGTGGCTAAAGACATTACAGGCTACGATGACATGTTCTTAAAATTGAAGAATAAACATTATTTGTATTTTAAAAAAAATTGAACTTTTTAAATTTTTATTTTCAGTTTCAGCAATATTTTAAAATTCAAATAATTTTTATTCTTAAATTTCATGAGCATGTCATTGTAGCCTGCAATGTCTTTATCCACTGTGATTTTTTTGAGTTTGGTATATCAGGTGGTTTTAGTGTAGTCGTTAAAACGGAAACATGCAAAAGCCATTACGCGAAAACTGTGAGAGATAAAAAAATTTCACAAGAGCCAAATTTAGTCACATTTTGTGTGTAAAATAAGAAAAAAAATGTGGTGTACAAATTAAAAAAAAAAAGGTGATGAAAATTGTAAGACGCCACGCTAAAAAAAAAAAAAAAAAACCCTCTCTTTTCCTAAGCCCTCCAACATGGCTAAAAACGGCCTTTTCAAACGCCGTACTTCAAAATGTACTAACCGGATGTATGTGAATCTCAGGTCGCCACCTGCACTGAACTTAGTTGCAGACTTTCCAGCAATAAAATTGTATGGTCACCGCTTAGTGTCCCATAGTAAAAACCGTTCGACGGGAACCTTGCACGCTAGTTCAGCGCTTGGCTCGTTGAGGCGACGCGGCACTTGATGCGCGCTACAACGTCGACCTTACTGCTCCGTCGCTTCTGAGCCTCTCACGCTCGGGTAGATTTCCGCCAACAAATATTTTACTGGATGAAACATGCATTCGTTTTACTATACACAAACCTATACAACATGCTTACATGGAAAGAAGATATGAAATAATAACCCATGTGTCAATTTCAAGTATCCAAGGCTGTATAATGCCCATAAAGGATGGTATCTTAGATTTACTCGTGTTTGCGCCCAACTGCAGGAAGAATTGCCTATCCACCAGGTTACAGTAGCAACAACTGTAACCTCCGAGTGCATTTCACCAGAAAACGGCGAGTTCTAGAGAGTTTCAACAAGAGTGCATTTTTGTCTCATTAGGACACTGATTAATTACCACGTCATCAAACACCACTTTTTGGTCCAAGTAACCATATCGTATGCAGCAACATGGTGCAAACCGATTAACTGTCACGTGATGGGTTGCGTACGACCCCCGATAACATTATTTTATAGCAGGTTTCTCTTTGTTAACTTCACGTACATTTTGTTCCTCCAACGGTAGTACTTTTAATAATATCCGAGAAATATTCTCTCCTGTTATATTTACAGTTCTTAAGAGTGCCTAGTTGATAAATAAACGTTGCAAACATAAATTGATTTCTACGCACTTATCGAAGCCAACATGGACAAAATACTCAATGACGATCCTAGATAACGGTATTTGCCAACTTTATGAGTAAATATTTATGCAGAATTACTCATTCGTTACGCGTGATCTCTTGAGACGCAGTTGAATGCACAAGGTTCCGGCGTCAGAGACTGTGCCTCAGAAGTTCGTAACACTGGAAACAATTTCGTTTAAAACGTTACACTGTAAAAAATAGTTTGTAAATTTGCCACACGTGCGTATAGGAGCGTTAAGAAAGTAGGTATGGTAGAATAGTTTCCCAGACATCCATGGTAGCAGTCATAAACTTTTTTTATAAAACAGTCAAATGTATACAAAAGTTACCAGACTGGTATTGTAAAAACTGCAAAAGTTTGCATATTTACACGGCGGAAGTATGGTTACTGTCCCATACGGCATTTAGGTTAATTACTTCCTATACATTTTAGGAAGTTTTTTTACAGTGAAGCTAAAACTATTGTCTATGTTTGCTATTGTTTAACTTTCGCAAATTGGCTTCAAGAAACATACCGTTATAGATTAATGCTTTTAGCGTTGAATTATGTACCACGCCCTCTTAATATTTGTGTTGGTCCACAGATACCTATCAATCTCTTATTTTCACGTCAAAATTCCCTGTCAAAAGTCGTTCACATATTTCTGAAACACGTTGATTAGTGACTGACTGTATCAAACCACTTTCTCTGTGCGTGGCTACATTACGGTGGACTATTTTCGCTACTAGACAGTTTACTTCCGTGCTGAAGGCCGCTAAAATGCGAACTTGAAATATGCCTGGCTGACAAATCATATTAACAGTCACACACGAAGAAATTCCGGTGCCAGCTACTCTTGCGCCCTCGCAGATTTTGATGGTCAGCATATTCTGACAGATAGTATAAAAACAATGAGTTGGAATAGGGTTGGGGTGGATGTAGCTGTGTAAGTAATCGCCTCTCACAGTTTAAATTTTTTTTTTTTCACTATATAGAAAAGTTTCCTTTATTTCTTTAGCTTGCGGCAAAGAAATCACGCTTCAAAGCGAAACCAATTTGGAACGAAAAAAAAAATATTCTGTGTTACTACATAGGTATATTTTATTAGAAACATTTCCGTACAAAAATGCTTTTGTAAAGAATATTTTCACCATAAGTATAGCCTTAGGGCATTTGTGCATGAAAAACAGAAAAAATAACCTTAAACAACACAGGTGGCTGTTACAGCTCTCAGTATGGTTATCTACTTTAAGTTCTGTACTCGGACGACAAAATTGGTAACAGCTACGACATTTATGAGGCATTTCTGAGAGTTCTAAAAATCCATCTACAATACTAAAAACAGACGCTTTAGAGCGTGTTTTATGTGAAATCACAATCAATGAGGAAGAGAATGAAAATTAAAGCTTTTATTAATAACTTTATTCGGCCAATCAGAATTTACCTAGACTAAAACGATGTTACGTAATTTTTTTATTTTCGGGATAAAATTAGTTTACAGTAATTTTATATTATACACCGGAAAATCTCTTTAAATTGTGATTCCTTATATCTCGAGACATTACTAGTTTTCACAAGACAGAACCACGTTAATATTAAAAGGTTTCTTTTTGTAGTTGCTGTGAAATAGATACTAAGGAACATAAATTTTAAAATCTTATATAGGCCTACATGATTAAAAAAAAAATACAATACACATCATGATACTAAACATTTTTTATATACTTATTAAGTGTGCATTGTCCTGCAACTTAAAAAAAATAATTACGTAATAGACAAGAACATATTTCGATGGCCCAGTTTAAAAGGGAAACTACTCAAAATTCTCAGTTTTGAGTCAAATGCATATAGTAATATGTCCGTTTCGCCGAAAAATCTCTTAATTAACATATTTGATTGGTGTTAATTTGAAGTAAAAGTACTGAGGTTACCATTTAAGGGGTTTAAATTTTTTAAAGGATGCCTCTGGTGAAATTATCAGACTTTAAAATAAAGTAAATACAATGTGTAGCTCTTGACTGGCAATCAGAATAAGGTGTCATGTTGTTAAAAGAAGTGAATTTACGTGTTGCTTTTCTTTTCAAGTTAGTAGAGTACATTTCTGTCTATGTGTTGGTGAGCCAAATTAAAAAATTTAATTTTTCGAGTTGTTTCCCTTTTGAATATATTATATAATGTGAGTGTGTGATTAAATTTACCATAAAGAAAACACTAAAACTAATTATGTAGTAACAGTATCGCATTACTAACTATCAAAATCCGGGTTCGATCCCCGGTGGATTCAACCCGGGTTTTTTGTACGTGGAAGATATGGCGAACATTGCCGTCTCACATTCCATCACTTCTCCATTGTAGGACTTCATTTCATGTTATATACCAGGATATGCAGATACCTAGAGGCGTCCAGTCAAAATCTGCCTTGGGGGTACAATACTCTGCCCACGGGCACCCTACCCACGCTATTTATTTATTACCAATTATTATTGTAAAAATGCCTTCAAAGAATATTTTTTTCTTTGTCGCTACAAAATGTGTGTCGTCTGCTCACCGGCTTTGATCTGCGGTGCATTCGAAAAGAGGGTGAAAAGACGATGTTGGATGGAGGGGCGAGAGAGGGAGGGAAGCTGGGATAAGTTATCGTCTCGTCTTCGAGTCGGGCGACCTCAGTCCTACGGGGACGCCTTACGGCCCGGCCCGAAATCAAACATTTACGCCCTCGCGCCGTGCGGGAACCGACTTCGGCTACGAACAGAAGTGCCGTTTTTTTCCTTCTGCTCACCTCCCTCCCCCCTTCCGCAGTTGTTTTACCGCCATCATACAGCTGCTGCCCCCGTGGGTCCTCGACTTTCTTCTTCATTCCGCCGAATACTGCGCGTCGCCAGACACAAAGTTGCCCGCCGTGCCCGCATCGTAAACAGGCAGCCACACGCGCGGTCGAGGAGAAAAAAATGCTGCTTTGAACGACAAGACATAAAAAGAGACCATGAGAAAGGTACCATGAAGAAGCAGGAGGAACAAAAAAAAAAGGATTTAGATTCTAAGGAACCGGAAAAAATTTCACGCGTGCCATCTGGGAGACCGGACATTCCCTGGCTCCTGAACTTTTTATTTTATCACGTGATATCATGGAAACTTTTTATAGATTGCTCGCGGTAACGTGAGTAATATTGAACGCCATCTTGTCTAGAAATATGATTTTAAAACATTATTTATTTAGATCTGAAACGTTAACTTTTTATTACAGTACAGTCTATACAGTTGGTAAACGCTGTTTTCTTTTTTTACGTTTGAGGCACGGAAACGGGGATGGCTATAAGTCGAATATAACACATCCATCAAACACCTCATCGCCTCTAGGCGCGAAGGACTAAACTAGCGCGCAGTGTTCTCGTAGAATGTGTTTTCAATGGGACTTCAAAAGACTGGCCCAGTTTAAAAGGGAAACAACTCAAAATGCTCTGTTTTGAGTCAAATGCATATAGAAAGATGTCAGTTTCGGCGAAAAATCTGTCAATTAACATATTTGGTTGATGTTATGTATAAAGTCTATATAATTTTGCCTGATTTTGGCATTTCACGTCTGAGAAAAATGCCTGGAAGCTCTTTTGTGTTAACATTTTAACCATCCTGATTTCCTTAAATAACTGGGTTTTCTGCAATCATGTTTACAGACACTCTTCTCAGAAGAGAAATGTAAAAATTAAGCACACTTATACTGTACAGACTTTAAGGTCCAACGCAAGTTTCTACGATTTGGTTTCCTGATTACGGTTGATATTTTCTCAGCTACAGCAACGTGAAAAAAGCAATTTTTTTAACACTTTTGAGGAGCTTGGAAATAATGTTTTTAATTAGCGGACGGAATTTTTAAAATTATAGGGTCACAGTTTAATTGTGTCTTATTTTCGTGGATAAATGCATTGGAAACGTTTTTAGTAGTGAGGCTATACTTAACCACAACGTGTTGTTGAACTAGGGCCCACAGCAGTCCCCAAAGCTCGTTCCTCAGAACCAACCCTGGGTCCACCTCCAACCCCCATAACACATTGGCCTCATGATAACTACTGATGGAAATAGCTATATTGTAAATGCAAGGCTGGTGTACTGAATAGGCCGAAAAGTGGTTCATAAAGGTTATTTACTACAGTCGTTAACAGTTGACAAACAATTCTGCTATTTGCAATCTGCTTTACTGGATTACTAATCCTGAAATACATATACCCTGTACATTCATGCCCTAAATACCATTTCCCTCATATGTTGGTGGTATACGACCTGATGAATTCGTCCTTTTCCCTGCATAGTGTGTGGGTGAGCCCGACCAAAAACCGGTCTTCTTTCTTCGCACGTGCTACCGATGGCTTCGTCCAGTCTCCCAGAATAATAACCTGTTGGCATTAAAAAAGGCAAGAGTAATCCTTTCTCTAAATGTTCGACGATTTAGTTTCTGGATGATGGGGTCAGACACCCTTAATTTCGTGGGGTCGAAAAGAGTCTTAATTAGGCACGATATTGTGACTGTATCCCAATTTACTAGTTGACAACGTAGTAAGGAAACAATGGGACAATCGCTATAAACAGTACTTTAGCCATGGTGTCAACAACATTTACACTCTGCCCGAACAGTCTCAAACAAGTCTACTAAATATTCCAATACATACAATTTGCTTGTCTTGAAATGAATCATTGGCCTCGTAATGCAGCTGATCACTGGTGGGCTTCTGAGGAAACCTCGCGATGATGTCCCTTAGCAGCACCTCCTGGAGATTCCTTGTAGTGGGCGCACCCTTCTTGACCGCATCATAGGAAGGATTCCCATACACATACACAGCGCCTCGCCGATTCACGAATACTCCATGAATGTCGTCTGCAAACAGTAAATCCACTCGCGAAGTAACATTCACTAATTTACTGCACGACTCGCGTACAGCAATGCCTACAAACACATGTCGGTAAACGTCGGCTGACTCCCAAAGTGGTCGCCACCAGGGCTCAAGTCGTTCTCTCCGCCACCAACAACTAAAAACTGACTGATTTCCACCCCTCTGGCTCGACGGCCTTCAGGCACGATAAACACTGCCTCACTCTCATTGGCCAGTGCTCTCAACAACCCAAATATATTAGACACAAGGTCCAACTACAATAGCTATTTCCAGCTTAAAGTTCCACATGTTAAACACACCTTATAGTCTTTAATTCCACTATAACCATGTTTGACCCCTAAGGATTGCTGACCCATACGTCCGGTTAAAATCTGAGACTCCTCATCCTTCAGGAACATAAAACATCCAAGTTTCACTTTTCTAGCCTGGGAAATGCTACCTTGCTCGGACCCTAGTTGACGCGTCATCGGATTTTGACAGCGCTTCTTGCTCACGTCATAGTACAGGCCTCCTATAGACTCGGTGCAAACAACAGGAGTCCAGACACGTCACACAAAAACCAAAGTAGAACACAAATTAAACATCGCATCGCCCTGGGCTTTACACCACACACTTTGGGCATAAGTCCCCACACACTTACGCGTTTAAAACAAATAAATCACACAAAAAGTTCATTCGCCAAAGTTCCAACTGCTTTCAAAAACGAATCTTTCAAGTTGCCAACACACTTACTTGATAAACAAACCACAGAATTGCGTGCGTTCACTCACGAACATGCAAAACAGACACATATCTCTCCAACACTTTGTTTTACACATGTACAAGATGATATAGAGTTATGGTAATCCACTTGACATGCCATAATAGCACCATAAACTTATATACTAATACAAAATAGTGACACCAGAGTGTCACAGTAGTTACGCAAGGAAAATACTTTCCATGCCGTGCTACATCACGTCTTACGCGCCAGATCCATTAAATCTTATCACTCATGTTGCTATCCGGGTTGTTTTGTTTACATTAAAAACTGGCAAGAAACTGCACATTATCTAAAAGAAAAATAAGTAAATGTGGACTCAAATGTGCTCATTTTATCCCGAACAACTTATACAATAGCAGTAAAACATAGTAGACTTTGTTTCGCTTTACTACAGTAAAATTTTACAGTTATAAGAATGCATAACTGTTTTGCATTTTGTAATGTGCAAATACGGTGTAGTGGATAATTTCAAACATTTTTCACAGCTAGAAGTGTTGACCGACATGTACACCACACGGAAAAGTTGATCCAACTAACAAAATTAAATTAACTTATACTTAACGAAGTATATTAACAGTTTTATCTTCCTATAGTAACTAACTGTGCTGTTACGATACACAGTGTTTATGAACTAGCCGACACCTTGGGAGGTAGTTCTTTGTGGAAAATAAAGTAGAAAATACATGAAAAACTTAATACCTACAATGGCTATTGAGGTAGATATGAGATCTTACAAATCAAGTTTAAAAATTGAATTTTGAAAAATAAGTTGGAACAAGAATTTAATCTACCATTCTGTGAGCAATGTTTAAAATGAGTGAGATCTTCAACATGTGGAGAAACCACCATTGTAACTTCCACCATTTACTAAATAGTCGGGGTAGCGTAGCCTTTCTCTTACTGCTTCGAATTTTTCTGCTATAAATCATGTTTTATTTTGGAGGAGATGAAGCTAAAAAAGAAGTGAGTTCTTCATGATGCTAGTGCCTAGAATACAGTTTACAAGAGAAATGCACATAAATGTTTGTGACAATGCAATACCTGGCACCTACGCCGAAACTGATAATCTACACCACGGAATTGCCCACAAATTGCTTTTATATGCATTTTACTATCCAAAAACATCTCGCGTAAAGGTTTTCGGACAGTAAAATTAGTTTCAAATCAAAGCGAGAGTAGTTTTAAATATCGGTTGTATAGACACATGGGTATTACCATATTAAATTATAAAAATTACAATTTTCCATTCTTTTGTATATTTTATGGTTTCAAGGCCTTACTTTAAAAAAACCCTTTTTTATTATTACTTACTCGAAAGCTAAGCGCCCAGAACTGTATAAATAGACGTCCGCTTATATGTATTGGCAAAAGAATCCCATCGAATTATGATGAGTAGTTTATATTTTATCGACGATCGCGTTTGCCAGTATATCGCTCGACATGTTACATTTACGTACCGCTTTAATTGAAATCTACTTAATAAATCTTTCACTGACTGATAAAGCTCAGCTTAAATCGGTTGATCTAGAGAAGCAATGATTTTGCGAAGGAATTCCTTACATTATTTGAGAACTAAGGGATGATTTTTTTAATGCGTCACCTAATGGAGTTGAGGAGTGTCCCTAGTAACTAATTAACACAATTTCAGGGTGATTTGTTTATTCTAATTTTTCAAATAATAGTTGACTATACCTACGATAGTGAAACTTTTTTGAAGCAAAGATATAAGTTCTATCTTTGTTACAAGAGTCGAAGTTTTGATACTGGAATATCAAAACGTATGGGTGCCCAAAAAGGGGGGGGGGGGCATGGTGGGCCTGATCCCCCTTAACAGATGTTCGACAATATGTGTAGTTTCGTTTTTTAATAAAACATGTATCAAACTCTACTTGCAGTTTGAAAAGTTTCGTAATCTACGTGGTTTCTTGTTTTGAGATATGCCAGTGGCTACAAATTTATACCCAAACTATATCCGGTCCTGTTGACATAAACAAGTATTATGATCTTGCACCCCCCTTCCCCCTTACAATATATGAGATGGCCGCTCTAATACGAAACTATAGTAGCCTATATGCGGCCTTTGTGAATGTATACATAAATTAAATCCTTTAGTTTAGTAACTTATTTTTTTGTGAGAAATGTGACTCAAAAGTGAAGCGTGTTTTCGTATTTTCTCTCCCTTTTTCTCTTCTACACTCATAGATACTCCCCCTATGGTCAAGGTCTACCTTTGTTTATCATCACACTCAGTTTGTCTTCTTTATGAGAACACGTCCAACTGTCACTGCAAGAGTAACCTACGTCCGTCAACCGCTTGCTCAGGCCTCGGCTATGTATGGACGCTCCTTAAGAGTACTGTGTACTGGTTGGAAATGTCCGTGTTTGACGCGCGGGAACAGCGGAGTGATAAGAGCCAGAGCACCACTCTCGACGATAGGCACATGGTCTCTATTAGCAGCGCTAAACTGGCGTGCTGTGTTATCGTATAACGGTTTTTCCTATGGGACTTTAAGAGGTGACCCTATAATTTTATTTTCGCATAGTATGAAGTAAAGACCAATGCACGCATCTCATTTTGTAATTTACGGATTCAGGTCGTATTTTCAGAGTTACAGCAGTCTAAAAAAAAATGCCGTTTTTAGTCATTTCCAGAGGCCCAAAAATCATGTTACTAACAAGTATACTGAATTTTCAATAGGTGGCATACGTAGTTTCAGGTGGGTGTTCTTTTCATAGATAACAACCATAAGAATAAGTTCGGCGGTTTCGCGTAAAAAAATATTCGCGTGACACGCCACAACACCGTCCAACGGCTAAGTACACAGTCCTCTTAAGAGGCCGTATAAGTGTTTCAGGCGCATGTATGCAATTCGCATTAACCCCATATAAATCAAGGCTAATTTTAGGTAGGCTATAGAAATGAGAGTATTACACATATCAACGTTATCTTTGCGATGTATCAAAGACACAGTCGTTATTATTTTCGCTGCGTTTGCCGAAGTCAAGTGTAACAAACGGTTACATTATGAACGTGATACGAATTTTTTTTTTTGTAAAATTCGTAGCAACCATTCTTTATACTTAACTTCGGCAACCTCAGCGAAAATAAGAACGAGTCTGTCTCTTATAAAACGCGAAGATTATGTTTATATGTGTAATACTCTTAATACTGTTACAAGTTTGAGGAGCACAAACTTTACATGTGGGCAATTCCCATGAGTTCTTTGGGATAGAGGTCTTATAATTACAAATAAAAGAGTTAAATTAAGTACTGGATTTAATAGCTCACAAAGCTACGAAATACACAAAACAGTAATCAACTAGAACTCTCACAACACAATTAGTTATGCACACAATTACTCCTGTGTC
>PNEQ01038471.1:41915-57411 GCA_003012365.1 Medauroidea extradentata | reverse complement strand
ACACACACACACACACACACACACACGTTAAAAATGAAAATTTGCATATTAACGACACGAAATAATTCACAGCAAAAGTAAATGAAACGGGCTATGTTAACCAATATTAGACAAACTAACAGTGAACCACTTTTGTATTTTTAAAAATGGTTGAATTTGCAACCTTTTTTTTCTGCATTATTAAGTATTACGTTGTGAGTTTGTGAATGTTAGGTTGCTTAGAACATGGCAAGGTATTTTAATGTGAATTATTTCATTTTAGTTAGTCAATTGGTTTTCACTATTTTCCTGGCAGCGTAACATGCAAATTTTAAAATTGAGGCACCGTTATGAGAAAACTAAACAGCAGCAGCAAAAATTGTTTCATACAAGGTAACTGTACTTAAAAAAGTACCGTCTACTTTGCTAACACTATCTCATTATAATATAAAATTATCATTTTATACGACTTGAACACCCTTAATGTCTGCTTCGGAGCCCCGATATAAACAAATTTTCGTGTAAAATTCTATTAATTGAGACTGCGATCTCTTACATTTTAGTTTATTTCGGCGACGGTTGAATTTACATCGGCTCTTGTAAGGAGTGTTCCTACATAGAAACGTGAGAAAGTGGCAGACAAACGTACATATTGAGCTACATCTGGAAGTATTCTCGTCCCTCAAGGTAGACATTGACCGGAGAGCAGAAGAGAAAAATGAACTGAAAATACGAAAACACTCTTTGCTTTTAGTAGGGTTTATCACAGAAAAAGAAACTGCTAAAGGGTTTTAGTACATATACTATATGTATTCACTAAGGACGCATCTAGGTTTCTATAAGTATGAAATTATTTGTAGAATATGTATTACAATGAATTTGAACAATATTGCAATACACAGAAAGAAAAATTGTGTGGAAAGTCTTCCCTGCAAAATTACACTGTATTACCAACCAAGTAATTTTGTAGTGGTCACAATAATTTAGTGGTGTCAACAAAATGTTTTTATGGTGACCTCGAAGTAAATTTAGCAGGGTACATACTCACAAAATATTTTGTAACTGACACAAAATATTTTTTTCCGTGTACTTCGCTGAAGCCCTATTTTTTTAATAATCATACTGATGTTCCAGTCTCAAATCTTCGGCTCTAGTAACGAAGATACGACTTTCGTCTTTTCTTCGAAAACATTTTACTGTCGTGTAAGTATATTATTCGTTGAGAAAATAGAATATGCAAATTATTGTGAAATGGTGTTGATTTATTGACTAAAAGCGCTCCTTAAGGGCGTTCAAGTGGGGAAAAATTCATAATTTTATATTTGTATAAAATAGTGTTAGTTTTGTAGACATTACTTAAGAGTACATTAACATCTAACGGAAAAAAAATAGCTCATCTAGTTTTCCCGTAATGCCACTTCAAAGTCAAAATTTGCATATTTTTACTTCATACAAAACTTGAAAACCAGTAAATATAATTAAATGGAAAAAATCTCATCAAAACTACACGTCACCGTCTACGGCTTGAAGCATATACAAACACATTATTAAATATTTCTGTGTTTAAAATAAATTTCTAAAAGTACCAAAAAAAATTTAAATTTTGAAATGTTTTATTTAACATAAACATTTTTTGTAACGGGTTTTAAATGCTACAGGCCATAGACAGTAACGCGTAGTTTTGATATGATTTTTTTCATTTCATTATGTTAACAGGTTTTCAAGTTTTGTATGAAGTAAAAATACGCAAATTTTGACTTTGAAGTGCCATTACGGGAAAACTAGATGATCTAATTTTTTTCCGTTAGAGGTATATGTACTCTCAAGTAATGTGTACAAAACTAACACTATTTCATACAAATATAAAATTATGTTTTTTCCCCACTTGAACAACCTTAAGGCATTTTATTAATTACGGAAAAACTACGAACAAAAAAAAATATTTTCAATACCGAAAAACACTAGAAAACATTTTTTTTGGTATATAGTTTTACTGCTGTAGCAATATTCTCCTCTTATCAATGCAGAACATGGTTTTTGGCAGAAAGCAATATCATTAAAAATTACTATGTACCGCAGAATAGGCTACATTTGACTAGTAAATTCCTTTCCTTGTTAAGGGCCTATATTATTGTACTGCTAAATCAATCAGGAATTTAATCCTGTCTGTTTGGATTTACATTTTCCTCGTGTATGAAGGCATGTAATAATCGTTTTAGGTTATCTATCAGCTACGTTTTTGGAACCCATGCTGCATGGTATATGTGTTTTAATGTTATGTCCAGTGTAGTCGCTGGCATAGATAACCAATTATTTTCTCGTCAGTTGGTTCCCGTGATAAAAAAAAAATATTAAGATTGCAACAGTTTCCGAAAATCTGTCGACGCTTTCTCCATGCCATGTTGCGTCAGAATTTTTATACCTCCATCGAAACAAAAGCTTTCGAGACAGAACTGATAAGACCATGATGGTGTGGATCATATGCTTGTCTGTAAGAACGACGAATCAATATTAGTTTAACCTTTATAAGTAGAGATGAAGAGATCGTGAATTTTCGCGAATTCAATTACCTGCATGCTAGAATCAAATATCCTATGCATACTCAAGTCCCGACTATTCGTCCACTACACAGAACAAACAGTTCTTTAGCGGCTACAAAATATTGTGTCAATTAAAACCCTACTAACTATTTTTTTTGTGGTGAACACCAAATATTTTGCAATGGCCACAAAACCTTTTTGTTGAGCCTTTATTATTTTGTTATCACCAACAAACAACTTAATGAACACTGCAAAATTTAACCTCAAAATGTTTGGTAGAGACTAAACTGACAAAATATTCTAGCCACTACTGTCATGGGCATAGCCCGATATAAATTAAATGTACATATTGAAGGGATAATGTGTGTAAATATCATTAAAGATTGTCCATTATAATTAAGTGTCAGATGTTTTTAGTACTAAGCGGTGGCAATCACGGCAATTAAACAGGCTAGAATTGGAGTACAGAGTTGGTACAAGTTCTGTTGTACTCTGTGTAAATAGTATTATGTGATAGGGATGATAATATGATGATCAGGGAGAGTTAATGTATATGTTATATGTTGGACTGGGGAGATGATGAGATGAGAGCCAGGGTAGACGCCCACACATCTGCAAGTACTCTGGACTGTGTAGCCGTCGACAGTGACGAAGTGCCGGTCGACCCCTCCTACCGCCTTCACCAGGCTGCCAGGGGTTGGGGGCGAGGACAGCTAAGAAAACGGCCAACTCTCCCAACCGTTTGATTTAAATTCTAAGTATTTGTATATGTTTTGCAATAAGTATAGTTAATTGTAATAAAGAATGATGTCAAAATTACATAAATGTAAGCTGTGATTTAGGGAAATAAAATCACCACGAAAGATGGTCGTAATCGCCCGAATTCGGAGCAATACCGGAAGGCCGGGGATTTGAAACAAAGCTCCTGATTGGCTGGAGGGAGCCGCGTCTGAAATCGTCGCTTGGCGTGCGTGCTGGCAGCGGTGCCGGAGAGAGAGACGAGCCTGGGCCACAGCCGCGGACGGACGCGTGTGTTCGTGTCCCGCGGGTCCGCGTCTCGGTAGGCCACCAGGGTGCGTTACCAATAGCCTTATATACGCGTAATTACATTTAATTGTTGGGCAAAGGCGATTAGACGTCCGCTGATTTAATCGCAATTCGCAGGCCAAGAAGGTGACTCAGTGGCCTGAGTGCGGTGCGGGAGGTCGTTGTGCGATTCCTGCCGCGAATAAGGGCGTTTACGACCGCGTGGAGTGGGTTGCCATATAAAGAAATAGCGCTTGTTTCACTTGGTAGTTTGGACCCATATAGACTCTCGCAAAGTAAGTGTTGAGTGGTTGGTCACTTACTGACTTTGATTGACTTGTGATCGGGAGCAAATCAAACCCGCTGGGCTAGTCAAGGCAATTTCTGGCACGGGATAGATTTAATCAAAGCCTACATTGATTAATCAATTAATTTAAATAAAGTAACTCCGCTCTTAAAGCGGGGAGGGGGTTACACTACAAAACAGTTTTTTCTGTGTAGTGGACAAATGGTCGGGACTTGGGTATGCACAGGATATTTGATTCTAGGATGTACGTCATTGAATTTGAGAAATTTCACCAGCTCGACGTACAAGCTAATCTTTCATCATGGATTGTTTATTTTTTCGACATAGGTATTCCATTAAAACCTTTTTCACAACATTTCTTCTCGTAACATATACACGATTAGGCCCTGTTTTGTTTCGCGTGTTACAACAAAATACATTTTTGAACGGATAATTATTCACATCTCTTGTCATATAATTTTTTAAGGCCCAAACATTGATTTATAAAATAACGTGCCAATAACAGCCAGTAAGCGATACGTAACGAACAGCGTTGTATTGGTGTCAGTATGTATCATTTTACGATGTTCGTTATGTTGTAACAGAACTTATGTAGACTTATGTTCGCGAATCCGCGACAATATAGTCCTACTTAGGCAAGGTACTCAACGTTGACGAAATTTCAGTGCTTAACATTTGATTGTTTGTAACCGCCGATTTGAATTTAGAGTGATACATTTACAATAGAACTGGTTCAATTGCACCCAAATTGTATTTCCATCCATAAGGAATTTCGCCATAGGCTACATTTGTCACGTAAATTTACTGGGTACGTGTAGTAATTTTCCGAGTTAATAGGCATTTGCACGGGAAGTAATTTTCAGTGTTTGATCCGCGGAGACAGCCTACACTCGACATTTATCGCAAAGTTTGTATAAGCTGCGCGCTAAACTGGCCAAAGTGCTTCCGTTTTACGCATTTTTCTACGGGACTTTGAGTGGTGAAAGTACAATTTTATTTTAGAGAAAGCTTGAAGTAAAGTCCTGCGCATGTTTCTAGCGTTGAGTTTTACGAATCCGGGCGGTACGTTTGTAGTGAGAGCAGTCTAAAAAAAGTAATTTTTTTTTTTTGCCATTTTGAGGGGGCTACTTATCATGTTTCTAATAAGCGTTCTGCATTTCTAAAATTACAGAAACATAGTTTCAAGTGTGTCTTCTTTTCGTAGTAAAACGTTTTGCGAACAAGTTACACTGTTTCGCATATAAAAGAATAAACGTTGAACGCTATAATGCAGTCCATTTTTCACGCACGTATAGTCCTATTAAGATTAGGTGTAATTTTTCATCCCTTACACGTAGGCCTAATGGGATTTTTTACTTTGATTGTTTTCAGTGTATGGTAGGTTAGAAATGAAATTCAAAAGTCACTGCGGGAGGGTCAAATCAGGTCGCGATAGTTACGCGGCTAGTCACGGACGAAGAAGCGAGTAATTAAACTGGAAGACATTTTTCAAAGAGTTCTAGATCTCACTTCAAACCCGCCGGCGCTTCGAAGCCTGCTTAATTAAATGAGAACATGATGTGTAAGATACCGTTATTCAATGGCCGTGATTACCTTGTCCATTAGCCCGGCGCGGTGTTATGAAATGAACCAGATAACATTCAATTACTCGCCCTTTCTTTGACCACTGGGTAATTAACCGCGTAATTGGGCGTGATTAGAAAACAATGGAGGGACGAGCCTGCTTGAAAACTGTTGATTAAGTACGACGTGGAGGGTGTAAACTTTTCAGTTGTTTTAACGATCACTTGTTCTTAAGGCGGCCGCCTACCCCACACTTCAAATGCGTTGCAGTGTGTTCGTAAATAGGTTTTTTTTTATACGAAAAATATTCCACGTGTGCCCATTGTGCCAACGTACGAAAAGAAAACAAACTACAGACAAGGTCGGAACCTCATTGTTAAGACACCAAACTAATTAAAAACATTGTTTCTAAGCCCTCCAACATGGCTAAAAAACGGACTTTTCAGACTTCCGCACTTCAAATTGTACTAACCGGATGTACGTGAAACTCATATTGCGACCTGCACTGAACTTAGTTGCAGACTTTCCACCAATACAATTATATGGTCACAGCTTAATGTCCCACAGTAAAAACCGTTCGACGGGAACCTTGCACGCTAGTTCAGCGCTTGGCTCGAGGCGACGCGGCATTTGATGCGCGCTTCAAGGTCGACCTTACTGCTCCGTCGCTTTTGAGCCTCTCACGCGCGGGTAGGCGGCGCCCTTAACTCAAGCTAGCACGTAAGGCCATTCGCCCTTGATTACACGCTTTTTTTTCTCGCGATAATTATTTTCAAACCTAAACGAGAGCAGATATTATAAAATTTTTTTGGAAATTCTGTTAAAAATTATTTTCACCGTCTATTCGTTCATTGCCCGCTGTCCCAGAGAGCGTGACTGTATACAGAAAAGTGGATTCTAAAATGCGAGTCATTGAACTTGCGAATGCTTTCTTCCCCCCGTTTTATAAATCTGTGGTAACAAGTGGCGGCTCGTGGGTTGTTGCCAGGTGGGGCTGCAGATAGTCGGAACTGTACACTCTTGATGAACGCGCCGTAGACCAACGACCATGAAATATTTGCCGG
Organism: Medauroidea extradentata; assembly: GCA_003012365.1. NCBI lineage: Eukaryota > Metazoa > Arthropoda > Insecta > Phasmatodea > Phasmatidae > Medauroidea > Medauroidea extradentata. The sequence continues at coordinate 50,932 of PNEQ01038471.1, read as the reverse complement.
CTACTAGATGTGTTGTAACCACTCAGTAGTAAGGGGCACCTGCACATCAGCGTGTCAGTGGCTGTAGAGTCAACCAGCGCACAACCCTGTACAGCTCTTGGCAACTGCAGCCCTTCCTGGCAACAACCCACGAGCCACCACTGCTGGAAACATAGCTGTCAAAGTAAAGGGGATGAAGATTACAAAGTGATGTCCTAAAAACTCGTCGACGAAAGGAAAGAACGCTGAACTCGATGACAGTAATCCTTCGTGTAATGATCTCCGATCAATTTCTGTAGGCAGAGGATACCATGGTCCAGTTACGCACTCTATTGACTTCCTGTGTTCCACGGCCAATGGACAGGAACATCCTAAGGCGTGGACTCATAAATCTACATGGGTAAAAACTTCCAACAACCTTAATTCGCAAGGTTTATTTTTTAATTTCATAAACCCTCCTCATTTCCTCTTTAATTCGGAAAGTTAAATTTTTAATGTTTCGAATTCGTGTACGAGTGTTTGCTTGCCAAGATATTCTCGATGAATCCCCTAGTTATGGAAAAACAATACATACATACGGCGTTTAAATTAAATCATTCTACCATACCTTACAACAAATGCTTGCCTACAATCACAATCAACACAAAATAGTAAATTTCTAAAGAAATGTAAGTTGAAAGATGAATTCGTGTATGTACAATAAGTTCATGGGTGAGATAGCATTGACGCAATACGGTGTATTTTTAAAAATAAACGTGTTGGTAAACCTGCTGTTTATTACATTAACAGGGCACCGTTGGCCGGATGTTTTTTGTATAGAGGGTGACTGGACATGGGCGGGAGGGGGGACGAAGGTGTAAAACGAATTTCTTAAAATAATGTACCTTTTTGTACATAGAATTATTTCAGCCTAATTTTCTTTTGTAAGCAGGGGTATGTGTGTATGTATGTTTAATATATATACATGTATATACACACATACAGAGAGCGAGATAGGCGCAAATTAATAAATTTTATAACTACCAGGTATTTCTGTTCCCTAAATTAAAACGTAGTTGACCTGGTGCGCGAGTCATGCTGTAACGTGGCACGGAAAGTATTTTTTTTTTCGTTGTGTAACTATTAAAAATGTTTCCAATGCGTTCATCCAAGAAAATATTACACACTTCAAACTGTGTCCCTATGATTTTAAAAACGCCGTCCGCTAATTAAAAACATGATTTCCACACTGAAAAAAAAAAAATACCTATTAGTCACTGCAAAATATTTTGTTAAAATGGAACTTACCAAATTATTTTGTAGTGATTACAAAATTTTTTTGTAGTCACTGCAAAACTTTATTGGGGACAGCAAAATTTTTTTGTGGTCACTACAAATAAATTTGGTAAGGTCCATTTTAACAAAATATTTTGCAGTGACTAATAAGTATTTTTTTCAGTGCAAGTTCCTCAAAAGTGCTACAAATGACTTTTTTTTTTATGTTGCTGTACTTGAGAAAATATTATCTACTGTTATCGTAAAATGAAATCATAGAAACTGGCATTGAAATTAACCACATACTTTCCACAATTATAATAACAGGGTCATCGCTTGAAGTCCCACTGGAAAACTGTTTCTACGGAAACACTGCGAGCTAGTTTAGTCCTCCGCGCCTAGAGACGATGAGGTGTTTGACAGATGTGCTGTATTCGACATAACGCCATCCCCAATTTCCATGCCTCTTAACGTTAAAAAAAGCTACCGTTCTCTAACTATTAAAAAGTAGCTTCAATAAATTGTGTTTCCTTTATGGATCGGATCGGTGTTTCATGAACATTTGCCACAAATAGGTAAATAATTAATGTGCTGAAAAAAAATGTAGGCGGAATGGAGGAATATACTCTTTATTAAGTAGCTCCTTTCTGCTAGTTTTTAGGCCTTTATATTATTATTTGGTTATGTTGGTTTCATGCTGACCACTGAACCAAAACTTTCGGAAGCAGTAATTCTTGTGCTAAGTGGGCTTTTGAAAATATTCGCACAGTTGTTTAAATCTAGTTCAAACTCTGCGTTGTAAGGTGTGAAAAAATAGGCCATCAAGTTTTTAGTTAATAATTTTCATTATTTGTATTGTGCTAACAAGAGTTATGTAAACTATCTGTCAGTTTTGATCAAGTGAACTTTTCCTCGTGTTGCCATCCCTGATTTTTACTTATTTACGGTTATTCAGGGAACTTACGCAGAACCACAGCCATTTAGGCCTAATTAGTTACTTTATAACATGATACATAAAATAACATATTTTTTAATGTCTCTATTTTCACTTGTTTAAACTACTAAATAATAATATGTAAGACTGTCTGGGATCAGAACCTACTTATTTCGTAACGAATGTTCTGAACTATTTTTATAATGAGGCAAAATTGAATAAAAATATTATTTTTAATCTGTTGTGAAAGAGTAATTATTTTACCATTGGAAATAATATTTCAGTAGCTAGGGTCTAAATCCAGTGAAATATTTATGGCACTCTTTGGAAAATCAGTAAAGATAAGTAGTAAGTATGCTTAGTTAGCCTAACAGTCCCTGCGCTTATTACTGAGAATCCCATTTTGGTCAAGTATGATTTTGTGTTTATTTTCATATGCTATGATAAAAATGTGTTATCTTAGTTTCAGATTCCCAAGCCAGTTCCTAAACGAATTTTCTTAATTTTACTGATAGTTATATTGGTTGTACCGAAACTGTAAGTGATAAATTATACAAAAAATGCATGTTTTTATTTTATTTCGTAATATATCCTTTCACCAAATACTCGTTCTTGAGTCTTGTGTTTGTTTATTTATTTTAAGTTTCAGCTAACAAAATGGCAATTCACTTTGATGCATGACTAAAAAAAAAAAAACACAGAAGTTAAAACAATATTTGTATCAATGATAATTCAAAATTGATTCCAAAATTTACTTTATAATGGATTTGAGATAGGTATAGGCCTAGATTTTATTTCACGAAACGTAAGAAACTATAATATATATATTTTTTTTTTTAACGCTGCGTTTAATATTAATTAGGCTTCACTTCAACATTACCTAAATAAGTAGAAAAATGTTAGGGCCTATTTAGGCCTTTGTATTGTTTTTCGCTCACATTAGGATTGTTCTGCATGACGATCGGAATTAAAAAGTTTGAATCGAATTGAAGGCATTTCGGTTCGTGTTTAATAAAATAAAATTTATTATTAATATTTTTAGCTGGCGCAGTTAGGTGTGTTAGACGTAGCTTATATTGTTCAATTTAGAAAAAAAATGAATTAGCGCCGTGGTAATATTTGGTACATCGGAACTTATGTAAACCTACTATAAACTAATTGCCGTAATTAGTAGGTTATTAGACCTGCACATGTAAACAGCATGAAAACATAGTTCACGCATTCTATTATGCCTAGTTAAAAATTGTACCTAGTAAAAATAGACAGTAGTCAAAATAAACATAGCAGAGAAAAAATTCCGAGGGGAAAATATTTATATAACGAAACTGAGCACATTACTAAATTTAAAAGACGACGACCGTAAATTTGATGTGTTGAGGAAAAATCATATTTAACAAGAAAAATTAATTTCTCGAAACAACAAATTGTGGATAAGAAAAGTAATTACATTTTTCTTTTTTAAATTTTCGTAGTTCTCTTGCCGTTTTTTGTCTGTAATTCTTTTTCGGGATCTGAGAGAATAGCTGGATCATCTGCATAATTAAATGTGAATAAATTTAAGTTTCCTGCTTTAAAACTGTTAATTTATCGGCAGAGTTTGTTGTACGACTTCATAGGCTATATATTTATTAGGCATGGCGGTAATGTAAATATGTATATAGTTTTTTCATTATAGTACGAATAAATACGGGAAATTTCTCAACGCGTTACTCTGAAATGCGTGAAGATAGTACTAGGAATAGGCCGTAGCGTATTCTACGACCATGATCCATCATTTATATTTATTTTACTATAGTTATTTTTAAACCCTAATCGAGAGCAGGTATCGAAAAACTGTTACACATTTCGGCAATAAAAAACAGGATAGGCTACACTATGTTAACTATTTTTTTCGAGACAAAATAAGCCCTACAAAATGGTTTCAGCTAATTATGCAATTAAGTGAATTCCCTTTAATGAACTAACTAGTCAAATTAATGTATACTTTTCTGTCTAAAAAAGTAACTGTTATAACAGCAACAACAATTTTTGACAAAAATGTTCAACAGTTTTTCGATATCCGAGGAGCTTTTTTTAAAAACTGGATTTCTACAAAAAATTAAAACTTCTGTTTGTGGTCTATCCTGTACAAATTACATCAACTAAATCATATGTTAAAATGATTTTTGATTTAAAGTATAATAGGTACTTTTGTTTAATAGTTTAGAGATATCCCGTTTAAAAAAAAGCTCCTCATCTGCTCTTATTTAGGACAAAAAAATTATCGTGAAAGCCATAGAAATGATGTATCATGGCCCCAACATAGGTCACTGCTTACGTGCTAGGTAGTGTATTATTTATGTAGCTAGTAATAACAGCTATTGTCAAATGGGAACTAATTACGAAATATTTCTCCAACTTGTAATTAACAGAAATTTATATAAGACATACATTTTGTTACGCTATGTTTCTGTTCTTTTTGAAAACGTGGAGATGTAACATGAAAGCAAAAACTGTCAGTGAAAATAACCGTGTGGTTTTAAAAAAGTTCAGGCCCTTTAGCACAGTATTTTTACCGCATGTGTTAAAACCGTGCACAGGTTTTAATAATAATAATAATAATAATAACCACAATAAAGAGTGTTATAATGGTGTTGTGTATTACTAGAAGGTTTTGTATGTGGGCAAACTATTCATGGTCGAGGTAAATAACGTTAGGTAGGCTATTTCGCTTGACTGCGGCTGTTTAGACTACGCTCTGGTGATTCTTCTTTCATCGTGAATTATCTGCATTCCTTCCACCCAACCACGTAAACAAGCCACAATACAAGATACAAGCACTTTCAACACTAAACAGAAATACCACCATCAAAGTCGGAATAATTAGAGCTAATTTGAACAAATTATTTAATACGTTTTAAAAATCTTCGCATTCTTATGAATACACTACGGTCTCGAATGTATCTCTACACCAGTTAAAAAAAAAATCCTAAACCGTAATAAAAATTTTTTCCACCGATACACAGTATCGAACACTCGCCATGCTTCAGTGTGCAAACAGAGCTATTTGTCAGCAATGTTACACTATTTTAATTTTTTTGTTTGTTCACCCACTTAAAAGTTCAGTCATAGGCCGGTTTACAACATTTACGTGACATATATACATACAGCATGAATAGACACATACAAATTGCAGTAACTTACAAATACATCTAACTAATTCTATGAAATGATAATTTGAAGATAGATAGACACAGGTACAACTTTTTGCTTTTTATGCAACTTATTTTCAATCTATCTGTGCTGCTATGTTACAAAAAGGAATTAGGACATTTAAGTTATATTTATTTTGCTTGCTATGGAGTGAACTCAGTTTTGGAATAGGATTGAGTTAATTCCGTTTGTATTTTTAACTCCCCTTCCTCCGCTTCCTCAGACAATCTATTTATTTTTTGTTTGGTACGTCATTCCACAGTTTGGAGGCCAAGTAGGAAAATATCTTTTAAATACCGTACTGTGATGGGCGGAAACTCGTAGACTTAATATGTGTCTTGTAACTACAAATCACATTTGATCGTTTCATAAAAAATATAGGAACGCTACCATTAATATAGGCTATATGGGAATCAAGGTTACCAACACTGCTCATATATCGGTATGCTAAATGTACAAATTTTTTACGGTGTATATAGGAACGCTGCCAATATGCAGGATGACAAGTTTACTATAACGCATAAGTAGGATAATAGTCTACGTCTATTCATCGTGAGATAACTTTAGAATTTTTTTTTTTTTTTTTTCAGTATAGAACAAGCCCTTCGGCATACAGTACGAGTAACCTCCAAAGCTTTGCATTTCGTTATTCTGCTGTTTATCACAAGTTTCCGAGTGATGATAGCTTACCGCCATTCGTCACTGAGCGCTTGCAAACATATCTCTCAAAAGTAAACAAACCTGTATTAGGGCTAATTGAGCGAAAGAAAATCCCGGGCAGTTGGTAAAACGCGTGCCTTAAATTCGGTACGATCGGGGTTTGATTTCCGGCTTTAATATTTATTCTATTTCTAATTTAGGCTTTCAAAGGGTTTTCGAAATCACTCAGTTCGAATACTGGTTTCTCAATACAATTAAGCTATGGCCGATTCTCTCCCAATGTTCCTCCGTGTAGCTCTACACTGTGAAAAACTTCCAATCGCAGTAATGAAAGTAATTAATCCGTACACCGTGTGGACCACTTACCACATTTCAGCATGTTACGTTTACACAAATCTAGTAACGCCTACCATTCATGCATGGGAAACGATTTTACCATACCTTCTTTCTTAATAGTCGTAAACGTCGCTATGGTAGTTTAAAAATAATTTAAATTTTACATTGTACCAGTAGGCTTACTATAAAAGTGTTTGTGGGTGCCGGAAGGGGGGGGGGTGTCTATCGACACGTGAGATGACTTTGAACACTTTCATACTGATTTCATTTATTTTCAAAAATGGCAAACTGTCAGCAGGTGTAAATATAGGTAATTTAAATGCCATATGAATATTTTCATCGTATGCGGGTAAATTTCTTTATTCAGGGCTACCATACATGCGAAAAATATTTATTTACTGTCACAACTCAATGTTGCACCACATATCCGCAGTGTCATCTTTGCTTACACTGTAAAAAAAAGTTTGTACTTTTACAAATAAAATTTTTGTAAACACAGTTTCCGAAGAAATTACTTGTAAACTATAAGGTTGTCTTTATAAAAAAACATATACTAAGCATATGTTTGTAAAATTACAAGAGATAGTCTTGTGGTTGTATTTGCAACAAGGAAAAAATTTAATTTTAAACGTTTGTTATATTTTAATAATGACACCTAACTCATATAGATTTACAAAACTATTATATAAAGATTATTACATGAAATTATTAAAATAAAAATTTCAAGGTAGCGGTTGGATTTGAAACCGCATCTCTCCGTAGAACGCATCTTTCTCCTGGATCACGTTGACTTAAGAGCTATTTGATTTTAGTTTATTTCTACATAGGCTACTCAGTGTACAGTACGTTCTGAAGTAATTTTATTATTTTTATTTTAAAGTATGCATTCGTTATGAAAATTCACTTTATTCCAGAAAAATCCGCTACAAAATATGTGATTTTGTATAACTACGTAAATTCCTCTAAAATATGATTTTGGTAGGCGAAAATTTTCTCCTATGTTTCTTTGCATATATCACTGTAAAAAAAGTGAGTAATATTACTCATCATATGTATGGTAATATTCCCCAACCTTGAGAGGAAAGTCTGATTTCCGAACATGTGTGGAAATTTTCGCAAGATAGTGTATTCGCCACACAAACCACTAGGAAGTTTCGCTCGCGCGTTATGTCAAATTGTCCTAGAGATCTTGCGCAAATACGTAATGAAAAATTTCATTACCAGTGGAGTAACTTTCCTTGACACGTGTTGAGTAATTTTCCCTCACTTGTAGAGGTAATATGCTTCCATTACATGTAGAGTAAATTTACCAAAAAAATTTTTACAGTGTAACATCCTTGCAACTATACAAACAAATAATTTTGCAAGATAATTTGTTTTCATATTTACAAAAGTACGTGTAACTACAAAGGAATGCTGTCATTTTTAGAGAAAAAAATTCAGCGCGGGAATTGTCGTTATAAGAACAAGGAATTAATCAGTAGTGTTACGAACTTTACCCTGTAACGTTTCAAACTAATGATTTTACAAAAATTATCTTTGTGCTTTTAAAAATCATTGTAAAAGTACAAAGGACGTATTTGTAAATTTTACAAATTTTTATAGAGAGTAACGTTACGGAAAATATCCATCCATAAAAAAATACGGAATTAAAAATTACTTCTGGAAATTAAAAATTGCACAAATCTCTCGAAGGAGGCGTTGTGAATTACGGGTAATAAAAGGGTCTAGAGAAGTAAACAAGCGCACGTAGTATTAGATTCCTACAAATTCTCAGGCGACTAACACTCTTCACTGTGATATAGGCTGTTCACTATATACTGAGCACTAAGTGGAACTTACAATTAATCCAAAATATGTTTCGTTAGACCAATACGTGCTAACGTTTGATAGTGTTGAAATGTTTTCACTGGTTTTTAGTGACATGGCAGTTTTCTTACTAAAAATAGTAAAGATGGCTACAAAACTGCAGAAAGAAAACTTTATGCAATGCTCACTTTATCGTGAACTGCCTATAGAAAGAAGCAGATAATGTCACAACGCTGCAGTTTTAGTTCATGTTGTATCTGTTATAATATCTAAAATAATTAAATGAATGGTTACAACATTGGAGAGTAAAAAAAAATCAGTAAACATCGGAAATCGTATGACTTATGAGCACGTTATAATAAGAAATTACGTTGAGGAATTGTTAGGGTGTTTAGTAAAAAAAATATTGAATCATGAATATGAACAAAGTGGTTACTATGGAAACACATGGAATAAACATTTTCAAATTTCCGCTGTGCAAAGTGTAGCTTGTTCTCATAGTGGCATTGCTTGAATTAAATTGCAAAATTATCTTAGTAGAAATGTGTAACATTACATAAATATTTACTGCAACCTAGCAGTGTGATACATTTAATGGTCCTACTTTTGTTTCACCTAAAACAAACAAATAGGTTATTTTTTAACGTATATGTTAATAGTCTACATATGTAGAGTTCTTGTTGATATGCATGTTATATTTAGACATATATAACGTATTTGTTTTAATTTTTTAAAAATCAATTTAATACGTTTGTAGTAACTTGTTGATCTAATTGTTCGCACGTGTCTTATCAATGGTTGACCCAGCTCGTGTTGGGGGGGGGGGGGTGTTGGGGGCATCCCCCCGGAAAAT
>PNEQ01038471.1:13132-41815 GCA_003012365.1 Medauroidea extradentata | reverse complement strand
GGAGAGGCGGGCTCCAAGGTTTTCCCTCTAATCCACCCTTGTGTTTTACTAAAATACACGACATCTAAATGTTTCTCTGTCTTGTTTACTTATGTTTCGCTGTTCATATTGTTGGATGTTTAAATAATATATATTGTAGTTTTAATAAATTATCCTGATATAGCAATACTATGTTCAATGCTAAATTTTATTACTTCACTTTTCTATTAGGGTTTTTCAAACTTATGTGACTGTATCATGTTACCTAATATTATGTAGGTTTTTATGTTGTTCACAACTAAGTAAACGGAAAAATAAACAATATATTTTCGTGCAATGAGTCTGCTAAAATATTCCTGGATGTACGCCTACGTGATAACTACAACCTAAAAATTTACAAAGATTTTCTTTGTACTTTTAAAAATCCTTGTAAAAGAAGTACAAAGATGTTTGTTGTAAAATCGTCCGCTTATAAAGTTACAAAGGTAAACTTTATAATACTGGGAATTTCTTGCATGTAGCGGCAAATCTTTCGCTGTATTTTTTTTTTTAATGACAAGGATTTTTTTTGCAGTTGTTTAAACTTCTGTAAATAAACAAAGATTTTCCTCGTAAAATAATTTAGTGTACCAAAATCATAAGTTCGTCGAAAATTACGCAGTTATGCAAAAATCACATCCTCTGGAAATCATTTCACGTGAATTACCATATTGATTGCATGCTTCAAAGGAATAGGAGTTATCACCGAACTGTTATCAAATGTTTATAAATAAAAATGTCTAGCACTTCTGATATCGAGTTGGTCGTGTGTTAACATGCATAGTATCTAAGCAGCAGGATCTCAGTACCTAGACGAATTTATATTATTTCCAAATTAATATTATAAAAAACGTATTTATTCAACAATTATCTAATAAATACATTCAGTGTCATTTATAAAGTAAAACTGGTCTTTAAACGTTAATATTTTCCTTGTTGCAAGTGCAACTACAAACCTATTCCTTGTAATTTTACAAACATATACATACACAGTAAAAATTTTTTTGTACTTTTACAAAAAGGGTTTTTAGAAACCTGTTTCCAAAAAAAATTTGTAACACTACAAAAATGTTTTTTAATATTTACAAAAAACTTTTACGTACTTTTACTAATTTCTTTGTATATTTACAAACATTTCTGTAAATCTACAAACAAATTTTGTGTATTTACTGCTAATATTTGGTTCACTTTACAAGAATTGTTTGTAGTTACAAAAATTTTTTGTGGAAACTAGTTTCCAAATTTTTTTTTTGTAAAATTACGAAATTTTTTGTAAAATTTGTCTGGTCTTCAATGTTTATTTTTTTTTTTTTCAAATCGAAAAATGTACTCGTTACTACTTATTTTACTAGTTCCTAAAGGTGTTCACAATATTTGTAACCACTTTAAAAGGTTTCGGACATCTCACATTTATTACCTGACTTATAATGATCTGATATTAGTTTACAAGCTTTTCCTTATAAATGTACAAATTTTTTTACTGTGTATACTTCGTATTTTTTACAAGGACAACCGTGGTAACTTTACGAGATATTTCTTTGGAAACTGGGTTTTCAAAGATTTTCTTTGTAAAAGTACAATATAATTGTGCTGTGTAGGATGTGTAGAGGAAAACGTGCGAAATTAATTATCTAAAAGCATAGGCCTACTATAACCAAAGTCTATGAAGACGTAACTTTAAACTAGGTAGGCCTACTTATTCTCTCGGGCTCTTTCTTTTTCTGTAACTGAATATCGGCTATGTGAATGCTAAGTTTTGTGGTTGTTTAATCAAACTGAATGAAGAACATATAAATACGTGCCTTAATTTTAATAGACTAAGCCTATAGGCCTACTTGAGCTACTCCATAAAGTCGATATAAAACAATCTGCAGTAATTTAATGTGACACATATAGCCGTTAAAAATTATGCTTGTGCGAATTTAAATTTTTGAATTGGCTTAAGCGTGATAGTTCAACTTATTCTTAATAAACCGGCATCACTCTACCTACCTAGCCGTACGGTTATTATTATGTTAATAATGCACACGTGAATAATAGACGGTCCTAAGTTTGTGTCAGGACTGTTCTTGAAGATCACAATATGAAGAATAATAAGTTAGGCTTATGATAAAAAAATCAGGCTATTACAGAAACGGTAAAGTTGATAAGGACCGTGTTTATTATCGAAGTTACTTGAAACGTCCTAATTGGCAGAAATAGACATAGTCAATACCTAATATTGGCCTAAGTATAAATTAGCTGGAAAGCAAACCATAGGTATAATTAGGTTTGTATCGGTATAACACAGAATATAAAACACAAAGATTTCAATTTCCGTAAAGTTTTTATAATGGCTGTTTCCGAATTCATAGGATTAATCCTCGGATCCTTGAATCCTCACAGTCTTCACAGCAATGCATCATTTGCAGTGAGGGTGCATTTGTGTATAAACATACCACAGAATTTCCAATTCAAACAAATGACTGTCGCAAGGGCGTAAGGATGCTTGCCGCGCATCCTTGAACCAAGGATGTGTAGAAGGGTGCATCTTGAATCCTCGGTAGAATTCGGACACGAATAAAAAATGGCCGCATCCTTCATGATGCACTTTTCAAGGATGCGAAGGATCCTTCAAGGCACTATTCAGAAACAACCAATATTAGTCGCCATCTAATTCATGTAGTCTCGCATTAATTACCTACATGTCTTAGTTTCAGGAGCTGCAACTAAACCATATTTTCATGTGTACTGAACCAAAGCTGGCTCTGTTGTCACAACCAATCAGCCGTGAGCTGGAATTTAGGTGATCCAGATACGAACGAGGCGCGCGGCAGAAGCAAAGCTCAGTGAATGTCTCGCAGAGTAGAATGTAAACGACGTTGTAAAAAAGTCCCGTTTTTTTTTACGTTGCCGGTAACGTGTAAGGGGTTGTAGCCTATAGCCTACGACTCACACAGACTGAAGGGGATAGTGTAAACAATTTCACTAAGTGTATCAAAATGCGTTTGTGCACTTGCCTTGACAACTTCAAGATGACATCCTTGAGGGCATAGTTAGGTAATAAGTAATTATGATTAGGCTTGTATCTAATATACCTGCACTCGTGTCAACACAGACTGATGGTACGCCTACTTAGCACATTAATCAGAAAGAAATTTATATTTCAATAAATATAGGTGAATGACACTGTTTACCTTCTTCCTGTCCGCTTATATTCTCCTGAAGCTAGTCAACCCTTAGTTTATTTTACGTCCGCACAAATTCTAATTCTTACGGACTGTTCTATTTTTATTCTGACAGTGAAATTTTTTTGACATCACATAATTATAGCTTAATTTTGCCAAAATAGATGGTACTTTAAAATCTTCTTACATACAGAATTTAAATTGTGATTTTCCTGAGTTTTGCACAGTAGACCTAACAGTACAAATAAAGAGGTTTGCATATTGTAGGCCTGTCGGCAACTCACATTAAATTAATGTTATTCTTATGAACAGAGGCGAAGCAAGGGATGAGAGGGAAGAGCTAGGAATCACAACCTTCCTCCACCCTTATTATGTAGCTCCAAATAAGTTGAAAATACTTTCAGTTTAAGAATAGAATAACTACTGCCTAACAGCACAATTCTGAACATTGAAATTAGTTTTTTTTTTCAGGAGAAAGCATCCAGAACCCTTACCCTCTCCCTCGTATGACAACCTCGTTACGCCACTGTTAATGTTCGCGGTTTTGGAATAACATTTTAGGAACTATCTCCCGAAGTTCTGAACCCATTTGACGGCATGGGGTCAAAGAGGTTCGTCGAGTAGGCTAACCTTCGCTAGTCTTACCTGATGAGGTGGCCGGCGGCCCGCTGATGCAAATCCAGCTCCGTGGTTGGGCGAAGACGACCATTCACCCCTTCCTCAGGGGGCAAGAGGCGGGAAAAACCGCCGACACCACCCCCGCCGTCGGAGGGTGGAGGGGGTGGGTTTTATCCCACGAGAGTAGGTGGAGGAGGGGGGAGGGAGGCTTCCCAGGTCACCGCACACGGGCCATGGTCTCGGGTGTGATCGTGTTCCACCCTGCTTAGTAACACCGGCCGTGCAACACGACCCGTCGCGGCGCGCGTCTCTATTCACACTGACTGCCCGGCGCTCGGCCCGTCTATCCCCCGTCCTTTCCCTACACCACCCAGCCGGCTTCCCCTCTCCTGACGTCACTGCCCGTGCAGTCCAATACCCGGCCGCGAGGGGCGTGGCCCGCCCGGCCCGGCCGCCTCTCCTATTCGCGCCGCTCCTCCGACCCCTCCCACTCCCGCGCGCGGGAGGGGGACAAGGTGGACGGACACAAAAAAAAAGTTCTATTCACAAAAAGTCGTGACAATGAACCTCCAGGTAGGACTGGAGGAGGGGAAGTAGGAGGGGAACAAAAGATAAAAATACAAGTATAAACCACTTTTATCCTCCCCCTCAGAAGTGAAATGGGAGTTGTCTTTTTTCCACCTCTCTCTCCACTCCCTTCTTTCACGTAACAAACCGCAGTGACAAAAGGCATGTTGGGAGGGGAAGCGGACGCGACAAAAGAAGTGGGAGGGTTTTTGGTACTCCTGTTGTGTCCGAAAAAAAAATGGAAACAATTCAAGATGTAACCATTCTTTTTTTTACTAGCCGCCATTCGGTTCCCCGAGTTGTAAAAAAGGGTTTATTGTGGCTAGCGACAACGCTCCTGCTCTGTGCTTTTTCTTACTTCACTTTTTTGTGTTGGAGCAGATTATTGGCGCTGCCGCGTATGTGCGTGCGTTACAATGTGCGCGGTTGTCTATTGTGGCCATTTTTCGGTAATTATGACGTAAGTGCGCGCTGTATCAAGTGGCTCGCAGAACCGACTCTTCAAGGTCGCGCAGTCAACTTTCCCTTGAGGTCAATGGAGCGGGCGTCCCCCACCCCACTCCCCAATCCTTCCCGCCAAACCACATAGATAGGCTATCACCCTTCTTCGCTTTCTCAAACGCGAATAAACCGTCGTACCTTCCCGCGGAGCTCAGTGTTGCCAAGTCGTGGGATATGTCCCATATCGTAGGACTTTTTAAATATAATATTTAAATATGGGACAAACAGAATTTTTTATTGTAAATACTAATGTTATGAAATTTTTATTCACAGTCTTATCTGATAAGCTATTGTGGACTTCATAATATCTGCTAAGTATTTTTGGCACTGTTGCTTTGCGTAATACTATATAAGTGTTTTTGTATGTATATATATATATTTTTTTTAAAGTTATTTAGAGATTTGTTCCTTGAAGCGTTCCTTGCCATACGAGTTCGTTCCAAAGTGTAGGAGCACAAGGCGATGGAAATATAGGTACAAACAAATAACCCATGCAATTTACTGTACAAATTAACGGTCAATTTAAAAATAATAATTTACTGTCTCGAGGCAATATAAATTTTTTTTTCAACTGTGGGATTTTATGTAGGCTATACTGAAATGGGATTTTGGCATGTGGTGCATGAAATTTTTACTTCTCTATAACACTGGCAACACTGGCAGAACTAACCAACCATCTTTCCCTTGATTGTATAAAATGTATTTGTATGCCTGCTACAGTAGTACAAAGCATTTCTTCGCAAACTGGGTGTCAGGATAGTTAGGAACACTGATAAATTTCTGTAGGCTATATTATGTTAATGATAACTGTTTCGCCGCTGCTGAATATTTGTGACTGCACGGAAAAAAATATTTTGTGGTGGCCACAAAAAATTTTGTTGTTTATCACCATGCAAAATAATTTTTGTGACGACTACAAAAAATTGTTTGGTCCCCATAAAATTTTGTAGTCGCCACTAAATAATTTAGTGTTTGCCACAAAAATTATTTTGCAGGGAAAATTTTTCTTCCAGTGTGTCTTAAACAACTAGCCTATAAGATACATATAGTCATACAAGGCACAATCTGTTACAATGTTTTGAAAAAAAACGGTAGCATGGAAAATTCTTGCGAGTTTTCATTATCTCTGAGCCAAGCCAGTTTATCTTAACTCAGACAATTTCCGTAGCTATTCTCACCAATTGTTAAAGTAAATATAGATCGAACGTTGTAAGAAATGATACCGTGTTTAGATTTCATACAACTTGAAATTAAACTTGAATATATCATTCTTAAGTTCTTGGTCCTGATATAAGACTTATTTTTAATCCAAAAGTTCTCGCTATAATAAATAAAAGAAAAATTAATAATAAAGAGAACAAATTTCAAACGTTGCCATGGAACAAGCCCACACCAGGCCGAATAATAAAAACAAATCTTTGACGGACATCTGAAATGTAAATTATACAATCTTAAATTTAAAAAAAAAATCAACCAAGCTGGCTATAGGGCTACATAGGTCTAAGTAGGCTACTTGTAGCCAACACTGGACCTGGCTTGAGTTGGTTTATTTGAAAGATTCTTTCATTCTACATTCGAATCAGTGGCTCAATAAGTGAAGTGAGTCACAGAAATTCTGGTTGACAATCTGTTTCTAACTGATGAACCTGTAGAATTAACTGAAAACCAGTTGGCATGCAGGTGAAATTAACTGAGAATAAGTGGAAATCACTTTTATAGCAGTAGTATTTAAGTATAGTTAAAACAATGAGCACGATTTTTACAAAAATCAGTTGCTCATTTTTGACAGAAACGACTGGGATTTCACCGAAGCGGTTCATTTCTCACGAACTTAAATTAAAAGTGTGCAGTGGGAGTGAATTATGCGGAATATTGTGAACATATCGCTATTGCGGCAGGCTACACTGTAAAAAAATGTTTACTTTTACAAGAAAAATATTGTAAAGTGATGCCATGGCGCTACAACAAAAATGGCATTAAAGTAGCCTAATTGAAATTATGTAAATGCTTTTCGGGATTAGTTGATGGGTATATTGATATCAGAAGAGTGATTCATATGAAACAAATAATGTTAGATGGCCTGTAACACATTACTGACTATTTTGTAGGCTACTATTACAAAAAACTTTCCAGGAATCTGGTTGCCAAAAAAAATTCCGTGACTTTTCAAACACAACAGTTTATTTGTAAATGTACAGTTATTACATTAAGTTGTATATTTACAAGTATTTCATGAAAATTTGCAATCTTTTGTAAACTAACAAGGAGTTTTTTTGGAAACTACAGTTTCCAAAGCAAATTTTGTAAAAGTAAAAAATAATTTTTTCTCTGTGCTGTTAAAGAGGAATTTCAACCTATATCCCTGCCAAATTATTTTTGTGGCTAACACAATTTTCTATGACAATTTTTTTTCGAGAGTAGGGTAGTAAAGATATTCAGGAGGGTAAACACCAACTAGACTTACTTACCTACTAGTTTTGTAGTTGCCACACATTTTATTTCTCCTATGTCGTCTCAGCCAACCCAAGAGCGAGATAAAAAGGCGGTAAATTAAAACTAACCGATGATAGCAGAAAGTCAGGTCCTGAAATGTAACTAGATCGTCCGAAGAAAACTTTTAGCCTACACTGTAAAGAAACTTTCTAAGCAGTTTGAAAATAGTTAGACACAATCTCTATAAATGATGGTTTATCGCGGGAAAACTTGACTGTTTTCTGGGTTTCAACGCACGTTCAGCTTATTAAAAACTCGCTGGATTTTCCCTGTATGTTGCCCTATTTGACTGAGCCAATAAGAATCGCATTATTGTAATATGTTATGCCTGTTATTGGTCTGCAGACAATTACGTTGTCAGAGGTTTATTTATTTATGTTTTATTTAAGTTGGCAAGCTTAGGGCCATGAGGCTCTCTCTTACAACTAACCAGCATTAAAATTCACTTGCAAGTATCCATAATCTCAGTAAAAGTTACAATGTAGTTACAAATTAACATTAAATTAATTAAATCACATAGTAATGGATTATTACAAAACTATTAAATACACGTTGCTAGAAACTACAGCGTTTTCAAGGGTATGTTGATACAAATAATTTTCGTACATACCATCATTTCTAAATATATATTTTCCATAGTTCAGCTAGCAAAGAGAACGCATATTTAATCATTGTTACAATACAAGTCTGCATTATAGGCTACATTTTACTGTTCCGTTAAAATTTATACGAACGCTATACCATTGATGTAAGGAAAACAATGTTACTGTACCAACTCACATTTACATCGGTGTTGTAAATTTACAAATTATGTTTAACTGCCCTATATTATCTTCTGTGTCGTCATTATGTCGCATTCGTTGTCTTATGTGAAAAATTTCATTTGTCTCAGAAGGCTAACTAGGCTATCTGCCGTCTTGTGGTGACTTGGTTTTCTCAGTCAGGTTATTGATTGCTTATTCGTTTGAATAATTAATTTTTGATAAAAATATTTTGTCATTTGTAATTCTTTAAAGAGCCTAACATAGTATTTTTTCCATCTTTTGTTTTGGTGTGTGCATGTTAACTGAATCCAATTTCAGCTTGTTTAACACACTAATAATTTTTTTGTAAAATTTACTAGGATATTTTTATTTAAATTACTAGAACATTTGTTTCTTGTAAAATATTTTCTAAGATTTCCTTTGTAAAAATTTTTAGAAAAATTTAGCAGGTAACTGGTTTGTTGGATATGATAGCCTATGTCGTATGTAGCTTACAGCGACTTGACGTACATTTTGCCGGACAAAAATTAGCCTAATATTAATTGACGTTCCAAAAAAAATCGAGAAAGATTAATATAAATTAAATCCATAAAAATAAAAAAGAACGGGAAGTACAAACTATGTGTTTGTCGAGTAATAAAGATTCATTTCTCGTTACGTCATTAATATATTTACTGAAAATAACCAGGTCTAGGCTACATGTAGGCCTAATATTTATGAAATTTATTTATTCTTTAGTTTTATTTTCCAAGTAAGTTCATGCATTTTCATGATCGGATTGGAATAACTTAAATAATTCAAAATTAATTTTCCACATTGAAAGTAGATCTATTGTATGTTATAAATATGAGGCTAGTATGGAGTGTAGAGAGTACAGAGTGTTGAGAAAACTCACAGAACTGTTCATAACATTTTCAATGTAATAAAATTGTTACCGACTTAGGTAAACCGTTCATGCAATGATTACCTATTTCGTTCTCCCCAATTTTTCGTTTAAAGTCTTGAGAAAATTTTCGTAGCTCTTAAAAATTCGCAATCATATTTATAAGACTCCATATGGGGTTAGGAATCTGTATCTGGTATGGAATAATCGAGAAATTATTTTATTCTTTGCAGTCTGTTTCAAAAACATGGTAGATCTATATTTCTTATTTTTAATAAAGATTTCATTTTACGTTGAGAATTTCGTGTTGCTAAAGAGAGCAAGAACAACTGGAAACTAAGACGTGACATATAGGCTAAATAATTTCATTTTTATTTTTACAAAAATTCCTTGGAGGTAATACGAAAAAATTGTGTGGAATTACTAATATGTTTCTCGTAACCGTACAACTGTACAATAAATAACTTACTCTCAGTCAGTCGTAACCTATCATTCTAATAAATAAATAAAATCTTTCCTGTGCACGACACAAATACCATTGAGAAAAAAAAAATTTGTTTCAATGTACAATAAATTATATTATTAGCTGTGTTCCAAACATTTTTTTTTTTGTAAAAGTACAACTGCTCATATTTTGCAGTGCAGATATAGCCCGTATTGTATAAGGAAACAAGATTGAGAGTAGACCTGTTATAAATACGAAAAAAAGAGAAAAAATGCCGAGTTGGCTGTAGTCAACACATCCATAAACCAAAACAACACAGCATAAAATATCCCATAAGGAATTATTCAACGACAAATAAAGGGGAAAAAAAGACAAACAACCAAAACTAAAAGTCGAAGTACAGAATAAACTAACATGTAAAACCCAGGACATCACAATTAAAACATCACATACAATACTGGAACGTATACAATAATGTGCACAAGACAGGATAACAACGATGACGTCACAGACAACACAATGATGAAGACACAAAAGAACACAGTAGATTTTCAAAGACCGACATTTCGCGACGTGTTGGAAGCTGACATCTGCTGCCATCTTCAGGTGAAGTAAAAGTGAAAACTGGAAAAAATTGGACAGTTAAGATAAGACGGCTAGGCAACAGGTATAACATACAGACTGTTTTCAAATCAAGGACCCCATTACAATGGACTGACCAATCTTTTCCAGTTTTCGCTTATACTTCACCTTACTGTCCAGTTTTTTTTTTTTTTTTTTTTTTTTTTTTTTTTTTTTTTTTTTTTTTTTTTTTTTTTTTTTTTTTTTTTTTTTTTTTTTTTTTTTTTTTTTTTTTTTTTTTTTTTTTTTTTTTTTTTTTTTTCCAGATTTCACTTTTACTTCACCTGAAAACGAGAGCAGGTGTCAGCTCCCGAAACGTCGTGGAAAGTCGGTCTTTGGAAAAAAGAGTTGCTTTTACACAGTAGATTGTAACATCTACAAAACAGATTGTTGAAGGAACTGTTCATGGTAGTATCGACACCCGAACTGTTTTGTTGTCCCTATTTTAACACAAGTATGGTACCTAGCCTACAACTGTATTATTTTTTCAGTGTACTGTGTTATTTTGTGTCTTCATCGTTGTGTGTTGTATGTGACGTCGTCGTTGTTGTCCTGTCCTGTGTCCATTATTGTCTTCGTTCCAGTATTGTCTGTGCTGTCTTAATTGTGATGTCCTGAGTTTTACATATTAGTTTGTTTTGTATTTCTACTTTTATTTTTGATTGTTTATCACTATTTCTTTCCTTTATTTGTTGTTGACTAATTCCTTATGGGATCTTTCATGTTCTGTTGTTTTGGTTTATGGATGTGTTGACTACAGCCAACTCGGCTTGTTTTCTCTTTTTTCATATTTCGTTGCTTGTTTTTCTTAGTCTGTTTCTAAGATTTCTGGGACGACATAATATTGCAATGGCGTATGTCCACAATAATACCGTTTGTCGTCAACTATTGTGACCATCAAACGTTAACTTTTGAGTAGAGTACAATCTACACACTTTTATTGTTACATAAGTGGGTATGATTATATTAAAAATACGCATGAAACTATACATCAACTGAATTGGGGGAAAATTTAGGACTTCAAGCACACTTTTAAAACGACTCGAACTGAACTTATAGCACTTCACCCAGGCTAAACTGTGTCGTAAACATATTTTGTCCACATTTCGACGCATACATAGGTTATTTTATACGGATCACTTATAAAACGACTCGAACTGAACATTATTTCACCCATACTAACCTTGTGACTTTTTGTAATCACATTTTACCAAAAAAAAAGTTTGTCATGTTAACTTGCATTTTTACAAGACAAGTATTTTTATATCGTCAAAGTCTCTCTATAGGAAACTTAATTTACCAATACTTTTGTTGTAAGAGAAAAATAAATTTAGTGTCTGCTATGAAGATACATTTGTTAATTAAATTGTTTTTATTCTATTACTTCCCTACGTCAAGAGTATTATAGGCCTAAGGGAATGTTCTGTAACATAGTTTACTGAGGGAAATATAATTTATTCCACTTAAAAAATGTTGCAGATACTCTTTAACACAAACTTCTTGCAAACTCAGACAGTAATATTTAGCGAAATGTGTAAAATTGCATCGCCTAAGCAAAGGGAAAAATTTTACTTCTGTGAAGAATTGCTATGCTAAATGGTTTTCGGAGGAGTTTATTTGTAAAAGTACAAACTAATTACAATTACCCTGTTGGTAAATAAAAAAAAATGCACACGACAGTAAAAGTCACATGGGTTATTTAAAATGTTTGCGCTTGTTTCTCCATGCGGAATACACGCTGTGCAAGACGTCCCAATTTCCTGGTACACATACCAGTTTTAGAGGTGCTTCTAACAAACATAATATATCCCACATCGTATCTCCAATGGGTACGTGTGCAGGGGCCGCGGTGGCAGGGTGGTCAGGCCAATTGCATCCCACTAAGGCGATCACAGTTCGATTCCCGGTGTGGTCTGACCCCGGATTTTCACATGTAGGGATCTTATCGGACGATGACATTGGTCAGCGGGTTTTCTCGGGGACATCACGTTTACCCCGCCCCATCATTCCTCCGTTGCTCCTTACTCTCCTCATGATACCCCTCACCAGTTCTAATGCCCTAGACGTTAGAAACGTTTAAACAAAATCTCTCACTCACTCCATTGGGTGTGGATCCAACATAATTAATTTATATGAATGTTTTCCTATTATATGATGGAATGTTACGTTAGTAATGGATCATATTCTGGTATTAGTGATGTATTTTTCTCTAACAAGCGCAAATTGGATTTCCTTACTTGTCTGATAATTTCATTCCAGTTACTTTTTTTTAACAGTGTAGCTCTGTAGTTCGATCACAGTTATTTGAAACCTTTGGAAGTCTACCTTTGAGCAGAATGTTTCCACCTGGGAATCTGAGAAGTGCGCTGAATCATGGAAGTTTCTGAGAACTAAAGGACAGAGAGAGAGAGAGAAATAGAGGAAGACGGATCTCATTCCATGAGTTTGCATCTCACATTTGAAATAAATTTTTCTAATAAAATATATTTACAGTGAACTGAATGTTCGAGATGTATTATTTTAAGCTTTATTATATAGCCTACCTTTGTTTTAAATAGCTACAGTAAAAATAAATTTACTTTGCTCAAATTAAAAACATATTAATAAGCGGTTTAGCTAGCCGCTTCCTGTTTGGTGTTATTAAAATATTTTCCCAATTTTTTTATTAATTGTTTTATTTGCTAGAAAGAAAATAGGCATTTATACTGAATTATTCAGTTTGCCGCAAAAGAACTAACTTTGCGATAGACGGTTTGAAGGGTAGTTAGTATTCAACAAATTAAAAGTTATATTTTCCTACAGCAACGGTCGTTAAGGTTGCCGCCTGGGTGGATGTATTGTGCTCGTAAGAGGCCTAGAAGTTAGGAAGCGATAAGGACGAGACATCATAGCCTCTAGGAGCAAGTCACCGAACTGGTGTGCAGTCTTCTCGCCGACAACAAGCGTCTAAGCGACACTCAGTAGTGACTCTACCATTTTGTTACTTATTATTAAAGGTAAGTGTGTATTATACACGCTTATAACTTTCAAAATATTCTCCGCCAAGATATTAATACATAAAAACACTACAAAAACACTTAATTTAATCAAACTTTATAGTGGTACAAGGATATAGGAATCTATTGTAATCAAGCCCATGCAATTTGTCCGCAGTCTGCTACTCAGTAGAACAGCAGACAATTCACGAATAGACGGAGCTTGAGTGTACATAGGACATTGGATTCTAGCCTACAGGTAATTGGATTCGCGAAATGTTCCTGTTCCTGGGTACAGTTAGGGCCACGGTTTTGTCGCGAAAATATTTTTCTCCCACTTTGTTTCAGTGTCTCACGTGCACATCAGCAGCTCTGCTTCATGGTTATTGGCAGCGTGTCTTTCTTCAGACACGTTTCTCATTTGACTGCACCAATCAGAATAAGATTATCGTGACTCCGTACGTCTGTAATTTGCCAAGGCAAGAGAGAGTAAAATCATCCAATCATAGACGATGTAGCAGAGCTGCAGATGACGCATTGAATTCAAGTGTTGGAAATATCTTTCCGTCGTAAAATCGTGTATCTAGATAAAGGTCTAGAGATGATGGTACATCGAGAGAAGTTCTTGCGCCAAACATACCTTTCTAAACACTGTGGTTTCTTGTGGCATGAATGGTTGGGTGTTATACTTCTGAGACAACGTAGCTGTCTGTCTGCATACCAATAACAGGCATCAAATATTACAATATCAGGATTCTTATTGGCTCAGTCAAACAGGGTAACAGCTCTACGCACAAGGAAAAGCCTGTTGTCTTTTCATAAGCTGAACATACGTTTAAACTTAGCAAATAGTCAAGTTTTCCCGTGATAAACCATCATCTCCATGTATAACTAGGGACATGCAAAATTCGCATTATTATTTGTTAACAAACTAGACTTAGCAGTCCTATATATTACAGTAATACAGTATGAGATGACACTGGACGTAGCCTCTTATGTGATGTCAGCTAGGTATATGTGACCACTTTATAGCAGGTTAGTCACTCAAACATGTAACTTTAATTATTGGACAGATGCATTATACCCGGCAGACCACGGCATTGTTTGCCTAAGGGGGAAGTTGGACGAGTAGGCCCTATATAACCATTTGGAGTCTAGCCTAGTGGCAGAAAGTAACGCGAATTTTGAATGTCTGTAGGCATAACTTACGTGTGTTATGTACATTGGCAAAACTTACACGCGCTGAATAGGTCGATTAGTTCTGTAACGACTAAAGCTCTGCACTTCACTCGGTGGTCAGGCAAGACGGCCACCTTAAGAGGGCGTGGTACATAATTCAAAGCTAAAAATTTTAATCTATAACTGTAAGTTTCTTGAAGCCAATTTGCGAAAATTAAACGATAGCAATCCTAGACAGTAGTTTTATCCAACGTTTTAAACAAAATTGTTTCCAGTGTTACGAACTTCTGAGGCACAATCTCTGACGCCGGAAAATCGTGCATTTAACTGCAGCGCAAGAGATCACGCGTAACAAATGAGTAATTCTGGATAAATGTTTACTCATAAAGTTGGCAAATACTATTATCTAGGATTGTCATTGAGTATTTTATCAATATTAACTTCGAAAAAAGCGTAGAAATCAATTGATGTTTTCAGCGTTTATTTATCTACCGCGCACTCTTAAGATCCCTAGCAGGCGTTATATTCCGCATCAGAGGTATGGAAACTGGCAGGTGATAAGGTCTAGATTGGCTCGCGTGTCAACAACCGTGTCGCCTTTATGCACACGGGGTGCGAAGACGGCGTGCAGTGCTGGAACTTCGCTACTTTTTTATTTGCGAAAAGAGCGTAGTTGAGTCCTGCGCGTGCTTCTCTATTTAACTGTTTTGTTTTACGAATCCGGTTAAGGGCGTTGGACCCGTAAAATTCAAAATTTTATATTTTTGCCAAACACTAGTCAACTTTTACACATCACATGACATGTCATTTCCCCAAATTAAAAAAAAAAAATTAGGTCCCATAGTTTTAGCGTAGTCATCTATCAAAGTCGCAAAATGGCAGTTGCGGTGTAGCCAAAATAATAAAAAATAATTTACTTGCAGAAACAAGATAATTCATATTAATTTTTAATGATGTGAGCTACTTCAAGACACTTTTGTGAACACAAAGCGATAGGTTTCTGTATTTTTAAAAAATTGATGAAAATGAGTAAATTTCTGCTTAACTTTCACTTTTGGCTACTACTGAAATTTTCAAAACTAACTTTTGTCAACCATGTCATAAAATGCATTGATACACTGACTATCAGTTACTGTAGTCTTGAATTTATTAGTTAATTACTTTGTTTGATTTTGGCTACACCGCAATGGTCATTTTGTGAATTTGATGAGTGATTATGCAAAAACTGTGGGTCCTAATTTTTTTATTTTGGGAAATAACGTATTATCTGATGTGCAAAAGTTGAAAAGTGCTTGGCACAAATATAAAAAAAAATTATATTGGTTCAACGCCCTTAATATATTTTTACGCGACAGCAGTATGTAAAAGCCGGATTTTGGCCCTTTGAGGGGTCCCGAAACTATGTTTCTAAGAATGATATGTAGAAAACAAAAACAGGGAAGCACAGTTTCAAACGTGTTCTCTTTTCATAGATAAAAATATAGAATACAATATTACGTCGTTGCCGGTGTAAAACCTGTCATCGGTTGTATTAAAAGAGACTTCGTAATAAAATTTGTGTACGCAATTGTACTTAAGTGTACATACTAATACACATTAATTATGTGTATGTAGTTCTGTAATAGTTAATACCTCAAACCCCAATGATATAATGTTGTTTTTTATTTATTTTTTTTATTTTTTTTTTTTTTTCTTTCCTGAAAATTTTTTAATTTTACACATAGGAGGTTTTTCACCGGCAACAACTATTAGTAGTAAAGAATAAACTTTCTCGTAACATACTGTAACAATAATGCTTATGCCCTAGCTGTATGGGCCTCTAACTTAAAAAGTACAGTAGACTAAACCTGAATTCCGTTGTTGTGTAGTATGTCTACACTGTAATAAAACTTCCTAAAATGTTAAGGAAGTAATTAACACGGACGCAGTACGGGACAGTTACCATACTTCCGCCTTGTAAATATGCAATTTTTTACACTTGTTACAATACAAGTCTGGTATCTTCAGTAAACATTTGACTGTTTTATAAAAAGGTTTATGAGTGTTGCCATGGATGTCTGGGAAACTATTCTACCATACCTACTTTCTTAGCGCTCCTATACGCACGTGTGGCAAATTTACAAACTATTTTTCAGACTGTATGATGTCGAGTGTCGGAACGATACATATGTGTCATAGAAAAAAATAATAACTAGGACTTAACAAACTTTTTCCTTCACCATGAATGAGGATTCTTCATGAAGATTACAGTTGAAAAATTTTGATGGGGAGACAGTATTTGTTACAGTTTCTTGTACAGTAAGTTACAAACTAAACAAAATTTATCTTGGCCGCTCCAA
Organism: Medauroidea extradentata; assembly: GCA_003012365.1. Lineage (NCBI taxonomy): Eukaryota > Metazoa > Arthropoda > Insecta > Phasmatodea > Phasmatidae > Medauroidea > Medauroidea extradentata. The sequence continues at coordinate 25,245 of PNEQ01038471.1, read as the reverse complement.
AATTTGTGTTGCAGCAAACTGAGTCTTTACACTGAGTTTTTTAAAGGATTTTGATAATTTATAAATAGTTTGGTCATTATTTGTACAATTGCTTTGTGAGAACTATTTTTTTATAAAGTGTGTACCACTACAGAGTAGCTTCTTCACGAAGATAATTTTTGTTTAAGGCCCTAACTGTAACGAATATTATATTTCTGTTGAAGTACTACAGTAGTAACCTTCAAGGGGGAAGGATTCAATTTAGTTAATTTTAAGGAATAGCGTGTATTTGAATTTCATTAATAAATTTCAGTCTGCGTTAAAGCACTGAGTAAAACTCTGTTCTATGTTATAAAGTTACACTGTTTAAATAATTTGTAGTTTTACCACGAAAGTCATTGGGAACCCTGTTAATAAACAAATTTCTTGTAATATTATAAAGGTTATCTCAGTAAAAAAAATACAAAGTATACTTTTATAAAATTCTTAATCTTGCAGTCAACAGGAAAATCCACTTTATTTCTTAAAAATATTTTCCAGAGGCTGTAATTTTTGTATTACTATGTAATTTACGGCATAATATGATTTTGGTTGACTAAAAATTTTCCCAAAAATGTTTTAATAAAAATTCCTGTAACTTAATAAGCAAATAATTTTACAAGAAACATTTTGTACATTTACAGAATTTATAAACTGCAAAGAAAATCTTGACATTTTTACAAAAATAAATATTTTCGTTGCTGGAACGTTCGATATATTCAAGTAATTTCTTTGTAATATTACAAACTTTACCTTTGAAACGTTACAAATGAATGTTTTTACAAAGAAAATCTTAGTAACCTTACAAGGATTTGTAAAAGTACAAAGAATATCCTTGTAGATTATCTTATATTAATTTTTTTTTAGCGTGTAGTATTGATGTGATGGCGACACTAGAGAACTGATTAATTACTTTGGACGGTTTCAGATGCCGTACAAAAACGGTCATTCACTTGCGTGTGATCTCAGAAATTCTATTAGTGAATAAATATATTTATATTAATCTTTTATACTACTAGCAATGTGACATTTCCGTAGGCTTAAACGAAACTGGAATTAGAAATATCACCGACGCTACGTAAATCTAAAGTGTAGAAACTACTTTTTTCTTTACTTAAAGTAGCTGTAGTTTTCGTAGAACTTAATTTTTTTGTTCCAATTTATTTTTCTAAAAAAAAAATTCGCTGAAATAAAACAATTAATTTGCTGGAAAGTAAATAAAAACAGCCTGAAAGAAATGTCTTTCACTGTATTGCTTACTACGACGTTACTGTGAGTCGAAGTACGGTACAGCTCGGACGTACGAAGCTACTGTATATGAAGTATCGGAACGTGTTTATTTGCAAAGTCATTGTCCGATGCGTGTGGTCCATCCTTATTGAGGAGAGTAGCGTACTTTCAGTTCCAGCGAAAAATGGGTCCGTAGTTGATGGCATCAGAAGGAAGAAGTTCTCTTAGTTTATAATAATAATTATAATAATAATCTCTTTCTTTGTTGCAGTTAACGCAATTTTGCAATCTCTTACTGTGAACTTGCCATAGTTAGTACAATTAATACAAATTATAGATAAATCATACTTAGAGACCAGAAAAATTCGCGGCTTCACCGACCTATAGACTAGCCTCCAAGAATATGTGTGAAATCGTGCAGACAGCAGCTGTTTATTAGATGCTCGCTGACACAGTGAAATGGGCCTGTATTCAGCTACAGTTTCATTATCGACTCATCTACTTCCAGGAAGTGCCGAGTAAGTCAACGATCTATTGTGAAAGTGATACAGACCTATAATAGTTGCTGGAACTAACTAACTCTTAACTTGCACCTAAAAGAAAAAAATTTTCCATGTCTAATCGTACCAAATATATGTGGAAACATAACAAAAAATTATGTTACACGTGTAACAATATACAGATAGGCACTTGAAATAATGAGTGTAGTTACGTTTAATTGGTTCGACAGAAAGGTGAGCGTCAAGTAGGCCTATTAGGCTAGAAATTAAACAGAACACTACAAAAATATTTATGAATACAGATTTTTAACCCCTAGGTTTCCAACTCTCAATGTAGCTCCTCAGACGAGAACACAGCCACTGTCGCTCCATACGCCCAGCGGCCGCTTGCTCAGGTCTCTGCTATTTATAAGAAATGCTCCTTAAGGCTGTTCAAGTGCGATAAAATCATAATATTATATTTTTATGAAAATATCCTAATTTTATAGACGATACTTGTGAGTACAGTTTCCTCTTACGAAACAATTTTAGCTCATATAGTTTTCTCATAGCCTAACGGTGCATCAAACTCGACATTTGCATGTTACACTGCAGTAATATTTTTACCGTGGGGCTTTAAGCCATAAATGAAGAAAATTGTCATTATTTTCACAATTTGAAAAAAAAAAATACAAAGGAATTTAGTCATGTAGAGTCCAGCCGGCTGGTGTTGAACACGTGAAATTTCTGAACCTCTGATCATGTTTACTTATCATTTCTTTAAAAAAAAAAAAAAAAAAAAAAAATATATATATATATATATATATATATATATATATATATATATATCCCATTGTAATCCTAAAGGTGTCTTGAAGTTTGTCATGGCATATGGTAGGCCTATAAATATGAATCATGTTTCTGTAAGGTTATTAATTTTTATAATTTCTGATACGCCTTAACGACGATTTTGTTGCTTTGATGAGTAATTATACCAATACTATGGGGCCTAAATGTATTATAATTTTTTTTTAAAGTTACATGTTACCTGATTCATACAAGTTCAGCAGTGTTTGGCACGGACATGAAATAAACTTATACAGGACCAATCTCCTTCAAATTATGGAGAAAAAGTAAACACTAATTATATTTACTATCTACACTGTAACATGTCATTATGTAGGGATACTAGTCCAGTTACAGAAAGCTAACCTAATGTGTTTCATTCTCCGTATAATATAATTGTTGTTATGTTGTGTTTGATTCCGTGTAAGGGGCATAATGTATGATTATTTGCTTTAATTAATTTTAAATGTTGGTTAAATAATAGTGGACAATTAGTTGAGTATTTCTTGCGAGTGTGTTGGCTGAACTGTAAAAAGAGAAATAGTTCACCATATTCCATGAAACAGGAGCAATAATTTGCTCGTTGTAAACAAACATTGTTCTTGTAACTTTGAGTATGAGTGAAACAGTACAGACGTGTTTGTTAAATACGATGTATAAGAAGATCAGTGGCGTCACCTACGACGAGAACCTGGGCGTTTGTCATCACCGTCGTCGAGAACTACGTTTTATTATGGTATGTAAACTTCTCACGTAGTGACGCATAATACACGTATATGGCTAATATGCTGTTTCTTTGTGGTAACTAGAAGCTACCCGTAACACTTATTTCTGGTCGTTAGCTACTAACTGACCATACCAGTTTATGAAACACTTGCGGAAAACCTAGATTAAGGGATTTCTAGCTCCCGACTGTAGTAGCTCGTCAACAGGTATGATTTCTGGGTTTGTAGGTGTGTAATAGTTATTGACAGTTATAATGAACTTCATTCATCAGCTTGCCTTTTGCCGTGGTGACCAGCTATCTAGTGGTATACTTACGTAGTTAGCTTGGTTAGGTAGTAATTGGTTGCAGGTTATACGTTTTTTTTAATTGCACTAACCTACCATAGTTTAATGAATTTGAAGACTGAAACATAATTTCTCACGATTTTGGTTTTATTATGGAGTTTATTGGCTTTGTCTGGCGCCCTCTAATATATTCCTCGAAATTTTACACACACAGTGAGACTTATTTGATTTTCGTAAACGATCCCTAAAATAGTTAGTAGCCAAGGTAATTTTATTCCCTATTACGACAGCTGTGAATGTAGTGGTGCACATATGGTAGAGGGATTATATGCAATAATATATCTCCGTACATCTATTAAATGCCGCATTACAACACTTAGGCTGTGTATGGTATCAGCCACTGTATTTACCTTAAAACAAACTTCTGTATTCAGAGCGATTGTCCTCGCATGGGTAGCAGTATGGGGATATTTGAACACAAGTCCTGGGAACCGACATTACAACACGATGAAAGGATAAAGGGAGTTTGCTCTCAGATATATAGGTATGGGAAGGGGGGAAGTAGGAAGATATGATACGAAAGCCTCGGGTTCGAAAAGAGATTTCCGCAAGATTATCCTTCACGAATAATCGACGCGCGCAACAAAAGGAGGTCCCATTGAGAAGCGGGCACATTGTCCGGGCTGCTCGCGACAATAAAAATGATTCCTGTAGGTTAATTTGTGAGAGGTTGGTAGGGGGTGATGGGTTAGTGGAGAGGGAGGGGTGGCCATTGTGGCGGCACAGCATCGCGAACCGGGCCCAGACCATAATGGACTGTCAAGCTGGCAATGGCGATGCGGGGTTGAAGTGTCGTGGCCTCTAGAGGTGCGTGTAGCATATCCATTAATGTCTGTTCCGCTAAGTCACACGTATACACGCCGCGGACAATAGGGTTCTGTTGAGCTGCCTGCACTGTCTCCCCTCCCCCCTCCTCAACAAGGACTAGTCATTCGTGTTGGCAGGAGTAAGGGGGTGGCTTTAGAAACACCTCCTCCTCCCAATAGCCTCTGCTGAAGAGATACGGGGTTAGCGGTGGACGGGGACTCGCTATGGTCCGCGGAATAGGGGCAGACAGGTCCTGTGGAAGCTTCAATACATCCCCCTCATAACCTGAGGCTGTGTATGGTACAGTCTTCACCAAGCATGGTAGAACACTGCTTGACGCACCGCTGCTGTGACAGCAGGGCGGGCGAAATAACTTCCTTCATGTGAGCAATTGATTTGAGAGGGTTTTCCGACCTTTTAAGGGCACCGCCTACCCGCGCATGAGAGGCTCAAAGGTGACGTAGCAGTAAGGCCGACCTTGAAAAGCGCGCGTTAAATAAATGCCGCGTCGCCTCAACGAACCAAGCGCTGAACTAGCGTGCAAGGTTCCCGCCGAACGGTTTTTACTGTGGGACACTAGGCGGTGATCATATCATTTTATTGTTGGAAAGTCTGCAATAAGTTCAGTGCAGGTCGCAATCTGAGTTTCACACATCCGGTTAGTACATTTTAAGTACGGAAGTATTTAAAGGCCGTTTTTAGCCATGTTGGAGGGCTTAGAAACAGTTTTTTTTAATGAGGATATTGTCTTAACAATGAGGGTCCGACCTTGTCTGAAGTTTGTTTTCTTTTCGTGCGTTGGCACAATGGGTACACGTGGAAGATTTTCGTAGAAAAAAAAACCTGTTTACGAACACACTACACCGCATTTGAAGTGTGGGGTAAGCGGCCGCCTTACAAGAGCCGACGTGGGTGAAGTGAGGCGAAGGGACAAAGAAACATCTAGGCCTATATCCGAGTCGTGATTCGATCTCAGGACACATAGCACACCAGACAAGCGCCTAACTTCACTACGGAGGCCAGCGTGTGAGCAGGTGACATAGGTACTGCGTAATACATCAAAATTATGGTGAGATGATGTCCACGACGAAGACGTTTTCTTTTCTTCCTAACTCATTTCTGTGTTCCTGCCATTATCATGTGTCTTATGAACACACAGTATAAACTATATGTCAAAATATAAATAAACGCCGCAAGGAAATGTGATCTGTCAACTCTCACAAAAATGGTTTTAAAAACGATTGGAACTTAAGGGGAAGTTTAGACAATTTTATGTTATTTTCAAACTTTGAACCGTAACATTTAATTAAATTGTATTATAAAAATTTTCTCTTCGATAAAGCATAGGATGTATTCTTGGTAACCTGTCTGAGGAAACTTTCATTCATTTGTCACGCAGAATCATCGCAAGAGAATTCTTGAACGTTAACCTATAATGGCGAATTGTAACATATTCATTTATTATTTATGTCAAGCAGTTTACCAAGAATATATCCTATGCTTTGTCGAAGAGAAAATTTTGATAACACATCAATGTTATAGCTAAAAACTGAAAATAAAATAACATTTTCTTTAAGTCCTACAGCGCAAGCGTATTGGCACTGGAACGTACTGTAGGCCTACATCACTTTAATGTGAGACAATCAAATTTGTCAATTTTGGTGCTTGATCACTTAGGTTTTTCCCACTTTCCATTTCACCGCCTTCGTAAGTTAACTTAAGGGTCCACAATTAAATACACATAGGCCCTATTAGTGTCTTGAAACTGTTGGGTGGTTTTTTTATGACTCTACTATTTAATAGTCTATATCAACTGACGAGTAATTGCATTCCTCATAAGCATCCTAGTCTGAAGGATAAGGATTGGGAAGAAATTGCTTTTTTTAAGGAATAAGCACAATATGGAAATACCGCCCTTATTATTTCCCTCAGATATCTAATTCACGACTTTTCATGTGAAATTTTCTTAAGATGACCAAAAGGAGGAGGGGGAACATAATGATGCTAGCTGGTTTAGAAAAAAACTCAATAGCTTAGTCTACCATATAAGACAATCCTTATACCGTACTTACAAAACCATTTTGAGTATGTAGACTTTTCTAAATTAATAATGACTCCTCGATTCTATGTATCTACACCGTAAGAATTTGTTTGTAAACATACGAGAGGTTTGCAGATTTTCATAAGACATAGGTTTATTCGAAAATATCTCAACGTGCTTGAGTGATGTCAGCTTAGAAGCAAAATAAGTCACTCGTAGTACAACAAGGACTCAAGGCAACAGGTAACATCGAGTGAATTTCTGAAGCCATAATGGCCTAATGGTGCAGTAATATGGACGGCTAGGGAAAATTCGCTGGTTCAATTTCCTGCATGTTAGAATCCAATATCCTATGCATACTCAAGCCCCGTCTATTCGTTCATTGTCTGCTGTCTGACTAAGTAGCAGGTAACGGACAAATGATAGGGCTTCGGTATACACAGGATAATTGATTCTAGCATGTTGGTCGTTGAACTCGCGAAATATTCCTAGCCCTAGTAATATGGCACCACAGAGTATATTTAGTTTCCTTGAGAAGAAGGCTAATGAGCGCGTCAGAGTTTGTGGTGGTAGCGAAGGCATTCATAGGCGCAACTAGAATGGACAATTAGGGAGGGCACACTCTGTGAATACTGTTATACTCAAGCTCCTCCTACCTGTAATCAGTAACGTAGTCAGAATTTATGAATTTCACATGGGGAAGGATAGCTATCCTGCAAATATTATAAAGAATCGCCCACCACATCTTCAAGCAGGGGGTCCGGGGGCCCTCCCCCGGGAAAATTTCGGATTTCAAGGTGCAAAATAGTGCTATTTTAGCAGTTTTCATTGCCAAACATGGAATATTCTACTGGTAACAGTATTACTGATTATTTAATATTAAATTAATTTTAATTTTTAAGACCTTGGTTGGTTATTTATTTGGAGGGGGAAGCGTGCCCTAGTGCCCCCACCCTTAGTTGCAGCGCCTATGGGGCATATGATACTGTCTCGACTGAATCGCTCCAAGTCCTGACAGCCACAGTATCCACTGATTTTCTCGAAAAGGAGAGAGAGGTACTGACTGAAAAAACTAGAACCAGGAAAGTAATTTCACAGAAAAAAAAAATGAGAACCCAGAGCCCAGACCACAACCGAAAAGGAGATCCGGCTGTTCTGATTTCGGCTTTCCATGGTTTCCTTAAATCGTTCCAGGCGAATGCTGGGATGGTTCCTTGCTGACGGGCTTGGCCGCTTCCGCTATACCATTTCCAGTCTGAGTGCCAAGTTCTATGTGTCGCCGTGTCAAACGACTTCGCTTTCAACGAGCCATAGAACCCACTTACTTGACGTGTACATTGTCTTGTATGTCGTAATTAATGCCGACAATGTAAGAGTAGGCTGTATAAAAAAATTTAGGTAACCAAGGCTTCAGAAATTCTCTATTTACGTTGATCAGTCAATGACAAAGCCTATTCCAGAAACGAGTTTAGATTCTTAAGTATCTTACAGTGTCATTGCTTTTTTTCTACCGTATATTACCATTTGGCTTCCAATGTTTTCAGTACTTTCACTTTGAGTCGCTCTTTCAGTAAGGTGATAATTAGGCCTACATTGTTTCACGAGCTTAAGTCGGCTATTATAGTTTTCTTCTTGAAATTGTAGTCACAAACAGTCGTTAAAGTGCACTATACTATAGTAAAAACTTCCTAAATATTGCTGGGCGTATTTAATCCATACATAGTTCGCGACACTTACCGTACTGCAGCTTATTACAAGACAAGTCAAGGCTAAGGCTGGGGCGGATCCTTAGCAAAGGACATGGTCGACTCCTCTCCCAGATCCTGTCATTGTATCAAGTTGTGTGTCATGTCACCATCGCTAATGGTCTCGTTGTCGACGTGACGTTAAGTCCACTCACTCCCCAGCACACATTTGACTGTTTTCTAAAAGCATATAGGTACACTGCAATTGGATGGAGTTAGGCATAAAGGAACCAATCCACAAAATAATTTATTTTGAGACAATCACACCAAGTAGTAGAAGAAGATACGAAGTATATTCTAGAAAAAGAAGAAGTATTAAATCTTAATATTTGAATTAAACGAAGTGGTCAGAAAAACCTGGTTTTACAAGGTTTATATGGACACAGTAGACTTTGACCTTGAATATCTCTGCTCTAGTAATTTGTGGATTGGTTCCCTTCTGCATAACTCCATCCAATTGATGTACTGTATATGAAACAGTTTTGTCATACCTACTTTGTTAACACTCCTGTATGTCGTGATCTTTGAATGATTCCAACAATGGGTTCGAATTATAAACAGAACAGGTTTTTTTTGGACCCGCAATGGCGTATGTACAAAAAAATTGTTCTTTTACACCTATTTACAGATAGTTTTTCACAATTTAGTCGTGTATGTGAAAGATGTGGACATGAGTGACGCAAGGTGACTGCACTTCACGCCTTGAAGGGGACTGTGCCACGCATGAGTGAGAGGAAGGAAGAGAGAGAGAGAGAAGATATGAAAGAAGAGCCGGGATAAGCCTTATTTCATAGGAGATTGGCTGCCGCGAAAGATGACAATGTCGCCCTGGATTGACCCAGACATAGGGTATCGCTGAAGCCGGCGGGCCACCTTTTCATGCTGCACGAAGGATCTCTATGCCGAGTCCTTGCATCGGGTTCCTTATCCTTTCTGTCACGCCCATCGGTCTACAGGTACACCTACTGGCCAAAGTTAACAAAAATTGCTACCAAGTTTACACTGACGCTCTCGACGCGCTGAACAGAAAAGCATCACTTTTTCCAACGCCCTGTTACAATTCTTCTAGCGCCGAAGAACAGCATGAAAAATTTACATGGGAATATTGGTTTCTTGAATCACAGATTTTTTATGACAGACATTTCGCACCAACTTTTTTTTATTGCCTTACGTAAACATCCGTAGTTCTGTTACACGGTGGTTGGTAGTGAGCCTGTGGGCAGAGGCGTTACTTATTTGCCTGAACCAATCAGAACAAAGTGTCTGTGACATCAGACGCCTGTGATTTGAGGGTTGAACCCCAAGAATTGGGAGTTAAAAATATCCCGTCACTGACCATGATGAATAACTGGATATGTGCACATATGGCATTGGAACAACTATAGGTAAATAATTATTATCACTACAATTTAGTGGCTCTGATTATTTTTGAGGGTCAAAATTCCAAAATAACCAAACTTTATGAACTTAGAACTAACGCCTTCTTCGTATTCATTCAAGAGTTCTAAACCAAAATAGTCATAATGTTCGTTAGAAAAGCATATTAATGATAATGGAGTCAAATTGCTTTTGCATGTTAACTTGTCACATATACAGGAAGTAAAATTTGCAGTTATTTTGTATTCCGTCAGTAGGTGGCAGCACGACTTTAATACGTAAGTTTATTATATATATATATATATATATATATATATATATATATATATATATATGCCTACACATATATGCATTTTTTTATTTTAAAATGGTTCTCTTTTCTGACAAAGTTTATGTAAATTTTTATAAGCTTTATCAAGCGATACAATAGATTTTTCTTTTCTCTTCTCGTAATTTTATACTTTACAGTTAGCATAGTTTCGAATTCATATCCTCGATTCTGTGGAAGTCATTTCTGTCCACAGCTTATTGAAACCTGAGCAAATTGTGATAATAGCAAAGCTCCTGTAGGTAAATGATACAACGTGTTCTAAATTGGGCGGTACTAGTTCTCAGAACTAGTAGGCCTATTGTTAAACACAGTGCCTACTGTAATGACAGTGAAAAGTGAAATTTGACTGTAAACCTAGAAAACAGTTCCTATGAATCTCCGTAGTGATATTTTCAATGTAAAACTTATCTCATTTGTTGTTCATCCTAATTAACGGTGAATATTACTACCCTGGCACTGAATCTTGGTGTAAATACCTGACATAAGAATTACTAGTAGCAGTGTAGGCTTACATATCGTTTGGCCTGCAAGTAGTTTAGTTTAAAATTATTTTCACCATATAAGCCCGGTGTTAGACAAATCATATGGGAATCGTAGGTAATTGAATTTAAAGCCATGTGAATTTAGGGTAAATTATCGTTTTTGTGAAGTGTTTAGTTCGAGCGAAACTGTGTTTTGAGTAATGATAATTTTAAACACACACTATTCGTTAAGCCAAATGGTTTTCAGGCAGTAAGACTTTTAAGTCAAACGATTATTAGACAAAATGACAAAGCGAAATGATATTTCGGTTACTTGTCAAGTGTATGTGTCAGCGTTAGTTAAAACAAATAATTTTAAGCTAAACAATTAGTTACTCAGTAGATTTTTATGGAATGAGAATTGTTTCCATGGTTCAAAGGACGGATTCGGCTGCACATCATAACTGCACTTTTATTCGCATTAATACGTATGATAATGAATTGTAAACAATTTTATATCGGTTGCAAATATTTTTTATACCATACACCATTCATTTTGTGCCTACTACAGACCCACTGACCAGGATGAAAATTAATATTTACGATATATATTTTTAAGGGTCTTTCACAGACTATTCTACCCGTACATTTAACCTAAGAAAGTGTAATGTGCTTAAACGCTGCTTGATTTAACATTCCCTTTGTCTAAAAGAAATTTATCTTTAAAAATGTTTTCCGTTAGTAGTATTACAAGCACAACTCAGTCCATAAGGAATAACCGTAAAAATATTGCACCATTCATTGTTCTTTAGGTAATATTTATTAGAGGATATCTAATTTGTTTTTAGGGAGAGTTTTCTAAACTATTTTGCTCTAATAAGACGTACGTTGTATTCGTTATAAAACGTAATAAGTAAATCGTATTAAATGTCGTTTTCTTGCGAAAATAAATAACATTCAAATGACCTACTATTATCTTAGTTTAAAAGTTTATTGTTCCTTAAATAACTTGACATTAAATAATTCTAAAAAAATTTTGTGTAAAGATCACTTGACTAAATATTCAGTTTAAATGTAACTCGGCTTTGGTATTTTATTTAAAAGTTGCTATGTCTGAAGTCATTCAGTCTAATTATTACTGGCATAATGATAATTTAACCATCAAATTAAGTTTACATATAACCATAAGTCCACTTTGCCTAAATGTAACTTAACCTATAGTTCACTAAGTCGAGATGTCAGTTAGGCTTATACTCACTTTGCTTGAAGTCCACATAGCTTTAAGTCAGTCTACTCGGCCAGAAGTCGGTCTACTCGGCCCTGAAGTCAGTCCACTCGGCCCTGAAGTCAGTCCACTCGGCCCTGAAGTCAGTCCACTCGGCCCTGAAGTCAGTCCACTCGGCCCTGAAGTCAGTCCACTCGGCCTGAAGTCAGTCCACTCGGTCTAAGGTCAGTCCACTCGGCCTGAAGTCAGTCCACTCAGCTTGAAATCAGTTCACTCGGCCCGAAGTCAATACACTCGGTCCGAAGTCAGTCCACTCGACCCGAAGTCAAACAACTTGGCCCTGAAGTCAGTTCACTCGGCCCTGAAGTCAGTCCACTCGGTCTGAAGTCGGTCCACTCGGCCTGAAGTCAGTCCACTCAGCTTGAAATCAGTCCACTCGGCCCTGAAGTCTGTCCACTTGGCCCTGAAGTCAGTCCACTCGG